>CM053785.1:751823294-752023294 GCA_028749045.1 Cupressus sempervirens | reverse complement strand
TGTTAGAGGACAACAATGCTAGTGGTGGATTCATAACTCAGATTTCAGACAAATTGGAAGTCTAATACAATGAAATGTAATTATTTATAATCCATTTTCATAGGGCACCAAGTAATTTTTCTTAGAAGTCATAATAGATAAATTTGGAAAAACTTAACCAAGACATGCACAACTTTAACCTCACTTACAACTCAAAATGAATGTCACCTTGTTTTGGCTTATCCAAGCTTTGAAAATGAACAATCTATATAAAAACATAAATTCCAAGATCAATCTGCAAATATATTCAAATTTTAAATCCATTCCATTACTTACTTGTCATTTCTCATTAAGAAAATAGAACTCAATATATATTCTCACTGGAAAAAAATAAAGCCTTGAATCGTCATTAATTAATAGAAACATATTCCTTTTTTTAAGACTAAACAAAAATGGTTGTTAGCCTTTTTGTACTTCAGGGTTAGCCCCCCTATCTTTTCAGCTACTATCAATTACTTCAAACACAATGGTTATTCTAAATAGAAGCTCAACATTAATAAAATGATAGCCATAAAATTTGAACAAAAGAAGGTTTAGAACACTTTCTCAAGATTCACAATATTCTACTTTCTTTCAATGCATAAATATAAGCTTTAAATAATGATTGATATTGGTCTATATATAAAACATAATGAGAAATGAGCCAATACAATACTTACCAGAAGCACTGCAAGGTTGGGCATATAAACTTAAGTTAAATACAATACAAAACAAAAATACAAATGCAAGAGAAACAACTAATGGTGATAGTTTATACTACTTGCATGGGTATACGCAAATGCACCATAAACCAAACATCATTATTAATCACCACTCATGTTTTCTAAATGAAAAAGTAATAAAATAGGGAAAAAATCATTGTAGTTGGCATGTCAATTAGGGATAGGGATATGAGACATGTAGAAGACACATTGTCTAGGGAGGGGAAGACACATACAAACAAAGAAGTGATCGACACCATGAAGCATCAAGCATGGGTAAAACATTATAAGAAAATACACGTGCTACAAAAATGCAATTGGACAACAGGAAAGTTTCAAATTTTCATAAAAATAATTTAAGATTTATAGAATCTAAAATGAAATCACAACCACCATTAAGCTTTATATAATCTAAAAAGGAATTTTCACTAGGGATTTTGATATCAGTTGCAATTTTAAGAGATTTCCGTAACAGTTTTTGGAAGCACTATTTCTTAATGAATAAAATTAAAATACACTAGGATAGCTTATGGATACTTGCCTTGATGTTGTTATAGGGAGATATTGCAACAATCCTTTTTTGTTCCAATTGTTATCAATGACCACAATGACCTTGTCGAGATTCAAAAATAATAACTTAGAGAAGCTCTGTAAAAGAGAAAATGGTGGAATAAGAAAATGGGTTTCCCCATTAGAAAGATTGACAAGCTAAAGATAAGATGAGAAGCAAGAATTTTTTTTTTTGATGTTATACAACTTACAAAAAAAATACTAGGATATGAAACACTCTTACTTAGATCAAAACTTGGCTTTAGAACTTTCAAATCCTTTGATTTGGCTCCCAAATTTCTACACATCAGTCATTGGTTGCCCCGACTACTATCAATGATGGTAATGACACTAACTAGATTAAAAAATAACTACTAATAGAAACTATCAGCTCTATCATAAATAAATGCTAGAATAAAAAATAGGGTTTCCCTAGTGGGTAGACTGACAAGCTAATGCAAAGATTGAGAAGTAATAAAAATACAACTTTTAGCAGAAAAACTTGCCTTTAGATATTTCAAACCCTTCAATTTGGCTCCCATCTTTCTACACTATTAGATGAACATGACATGAGATATGGAAAAAATTTTGTGTCTTACCTTTTTCTCCTTGCTACTAAAATGGATTTGCTAAAATCCATATCGATTTAAAGGAACTTTTAATTGAAGACAATCTAAATAATTTTATTTTTTATTTAAAATGATTTAGATAGTATTTTCAATATTTTAGAAATATTTATTTTTTCTAAAACTAATATCTTAAAGTACCATTGTATGTAGTAGTTCCTCTATTAATAAACACATCTCTTCCTTATAACCATCCATCTGTCTTGATCACTTCCTTACTGTACCTTTAAATCTTTCCATCTCCATATTTCTTCCCTCATATCTATCTCTAACTTGCTGACTATCTATCACTCTCTATCCCAATATATCTCCTCCTTTCTACCTATCCTGATATATTAATATATGCCTCTATTTTTATCTTTATATATGTCCCTCTCTCATTCTACCTTAGAGGTATTCCCTTTGTATTCTCATTTGTCTTCCCATTTATGAGGTCCTTGGCCTGAATTTTTACATCAACAATGGATATTTTTTTTTTAAATAGTGCATGACCATAAGATATTCATATACCCATGCCACCCATTTCTTCTCCATGTCATTGGTTCCTTTTTGTGAATGATTTATCTAATATTTGTAATTGTCTATCCTTTAACATCCTTATCGTTATTGATTTTTATTTTTTTTGTATATACATGTCAATCCACAAAGTATCGACTACAAATTTCACATGCAGAAGAGAAATTAGACTATTTTCAATTAGTCTAGAATAAGTCTTTGTTTATTCTCTATTCTCTATCATCCCAATTTTTTAAAGATGTCAAGCATTTCCTTCCACACCAAAATCACACATTTGCAATGCTTGAGTTCAAGTTTTCTAAGGAAGAGGAGAGCTTTTTATTTACAACTTAATCTTGGAGTGAAATGGAACTAGAAGAATACAATTGAGTGCAACTGTTAAAAGGAATGAAGATAACTATGTGATAAGAGAAGCTATATGTTCTCTTAAAAGAGTAATTAGATCCTTCTTCAACAAACCCGTTATCAAAAATCTAAAAGTCTTTTTTGCATTGTTTTATGATAAACTTGTAAATCAAGTGGTAAGGAGGTAGTTTGCAGTGCACTCTACATTTCTCAAAATAAAAGGATTTTCCATTTTACTCCTCCTAGAGTTCTTCAATCCTTTATTTCTCTTTGTGTAAACTATGTGCTAGTTTCTTCTTACTTGGGAATAAGAGAGTGGGATTTGAAACAACCCAATGATTTGTAGACTTATCATTGAGGAGAGTTAAAGATTGTCATTCTAGAAGCTCAACTTTAAAAACCAGCAAAAGGTTTCTAAAGTTCTCAAAAACCTTCTATACTCAAGTATCTTATCTTAGACAACTCAACAAAGCCATCAGGTAGAGAATAAAATTTGGATCATCTATCCATGAATAACATTTTAAATTTTGTAAGTTGTTTGAAGCCTTGCAGAAGACTCTTTAAGCTTCAACACTCACCCAAATCTAAAGTTTCATGTGACATAGGTAATGCATTTATATTATTCATTTTTGAAGTGTCCCTCAAATGGAAATGAGTTAGAGACTTAAGTGAGCTGAAAATAGTTGGAGGGGATTTCAAATTCATACAACCATTCAACACAAAATCTTCTAGATGATGCCCATATTATTTAGCAAACAATGTGGGTAGTTCAAACACTGTTGAGAAACCATATCATAGCATGCATATATAATCCTTTAAGGTTAAATGCAATTCACTACAAACAATATTTATCTTAAGATTTGTACCAATGTTTTTTGTAATTTATGTATTTTTTATTTTTTATTTTTTATTTTTTACTTGAGATGTAGTTAGATTAAATGTCCAAATTTACATACGAGCTAGCAAAACATAATCAAAACACATTTTGTATTACAATATCAATGTCTTAATGACACATAACATTCAAAATATTTTATTTTTGACTACTTATTGAAGGTTATGTGTTACCAAAATCAAAATGTTAAAAAAAAAAACACTTATTCAAAATATAAAAAAATATAGTCTAATAGTATTTTAAAATATAATTTTCAAATAATTCATTTATGCAATATTTTTTCCTTTCACAAAATTAATTGATTAGGTATAACATCGATCCTAAATCACTATTAGATAAAGGGGCATTATTTACTTTAAAATAATAAGACATCATTTATATTGAAGGTGAGCTAAACAATAGCAAAAAAAAAAGAACATGCTCACAATGTTTGAATATCATGTACTTATATGAATTTATAAATCATTACATTTAAAGAAAATATTTAATATAATTTCATATGATCTATATTTTGTAATTTTCAAACATAATAAAATGTACTTTTCCAAACTAAATATAATGTATAATATTAAATTATAATAAACTAGTTTCTTTATATCAAATTTAACAATGAAAAAGAAGAGATATAAAATGAGTTAAATGGAATTATGAAAGTGATAGTAGTACATTCAAAAAATTACCTTACTTTCATTTTTAAAATAACCCATTAAAAAAATACTATTAAAACATATATTTTTTATTGGCTATTAAATTTAAAAGCACGCATTCACAATTTTTTAATAGAATTACAATATAGTATACCTATGAAAATTATGGTGTAATATAATTTTGTTTGATTAATTTAAGGTTTTAAGAAACTGAAAATTAGGATTCATTCTTGATGGTATAAAAATTCAAATAAACCTAAAAAATAGGAAATGTGAACAAGAAATATTATACTACTATTAATTATGAGGATGCAATATTTATGTTAGGCTTAATAAGACTATAGATATATGTATCTATTATATATTGTTTTAACATATTTAATTATTGTTAATTTATCTTGAAAAATTATTATATCATAGATACAAATTGTTACATCCCAAAATTTGACCTAGTTTTAAAATTGCTCATAGCCATTGGATTTAACAGATTTTTCTTTCATGATCAGGTGAAGTAGATAGTTATTTATATCCATTGTATTAACTATTAATGAAGATGATTGTTAACCATTGTTTGTTATATGATGTTTAGCAATTGCTTGATTTTGAAATTATGGTTAATAAATTAAAGTCTTTTAAATGTTTATATGAAAATTATTATGGAACTATAATTATCATGGAAGTGTTTCATGGGTGATTGTGGGAGAAGATGAAGGGGGGAAGCATTGCTAAATGGGAAAATTAGAATGAGATATTTCTTTAGTCTAGTCAATAGGATTGATAGATATGACCTTAAACTTCTTTGGTAAGGACTTAATGACTTGAACACATGATACATTTGTGGGACTCACATGAGCTATTAAATAAATAATTTAAGAAACGTAAAATAAATAAATAAAAATATAAAATGCACCTCAAAGGATTTTAAATGATCTTTCACCATATTATTATTATTATTATTGTGTGCATGTGTGTGCGTGTGCATGCGCCTACATACATATAGATATAAAAATGAAGTGGCACCATTATATTATTTTCTTATAATAAAATGATGCCATTCACTAATATATTTACATGAACATATATAAATATAAATTATAATAATATTCGAATTATAACCTTCCAACCCTTTTTCCATATTTTATTCTTTTCCTTGTTTGTAACTGATTAAACACTTGGCATATTAAATTGATAAATATTCTTATGTTATGATAGCTAATGAGTCACATTATTTTCCTTTTTTGAAGCCATGAGAAGAAGGAAAACATCTTTTTCCAAACACCCAACTCCCTTGTTCATGCTACATTTCTCAGTAATCATTTTCATCTCCCCCATAACACCCAAATACTTTCCTCTTGGTGTCATTATCTCTGCTAATACCAGACTTCATCCTTTCAATAAATCCTTCCCATGATTTCATGCCATTCAAACATTCTACTACAAAATGTGAATATTCTTTGTTGGAGTTGTGTTAGATATTTTGCAAGTAAAGATGTGATGAAATAGTTAAATATTCAGCAAGACATCATCTTCAAATTGTCCAGGTTATGTGAAACACCTAAAACTGATATTTCCAATTTGATTTCCATGTAAAAAAGGTGCAATAACATCAATTTTCATAGTGGTAAGCTACAATATTTATCATGATGATATATTGCTTGATATTACAAATTTGATATTCATTTTAATTTAGCTTTGTTAATGGCAAGTGAAAGACAAGTAACCATAGTATGAATCCATAAATCATTGTGCCAATGGAGATTAGAATCAAACAATAATTTCTGCAATCTTTAAGAATATTTTTTCTCAAATCAGAAATTGTGATAAGCTAGAATGAATATATATATATATATATATATATATATATATATATATATATATATATATATATATATATATATATATATATATATATATATATATATATATATATATATATATATATATATATATATATATATATATATATATATATATATATCATGAAACAATTGAGAACCAATAGAATAGAGTATATTTCTCTAAGATTCGGCACCTAGGACTCACTAGTTGTATAGCCAAGGAAAAGGTGAAGAGATAACATGAAATCTATAGATGATAGAGAATAAAAGTTAGACATAAAGAATTAAAAACAAATTATTAAATAGTTCATGCTCGTCCCTAATAATTTAATCTATTGTCAAGTCAAGAGGTGGTGATCAGATTATTGAACCCATCATAAATCCTTGGCCAAGGTAGTTTAAAGGCATGATTTCCATCTAATGATCACTTGATGTCAGTGGTGCCAGTTATACAAACCATTTCATAACTATGCAGACATTCTAAACACCAAGATGCTTAGGTGACTGGATTAAGAATATCTCAAGCTTGATTCTGAGGTAGGGAGGACCTTTTGAATTCAACAGATTGTGTGGGGATAAGTATGGTCTGAGGTTGGGAGGTTAAGCCTAAGTCAGTGCTTCTCTTTTTACTAGAAGTTGAGGCTTGCACAACTAGCTAAAGAACCCCCCAATGATACTTGTATGTTCTTTTCTTCTTTCATGATAATCATTTACTTACTTGTATATAGAAAAGATAGTTAATAGTTAATCTAGTTATTTTTAGATGATCATAGAAATAGTTATTTTTAGTTAATCATAAATCTAGTTATTTTTAGTTGATCATAGATACAATTATTTTCAGTTAATTGTTAACCTAGATATTATCAGTTGATCATAGTTATAGTTATTTTTAGTTAGTTGTTAATCTAGTTATTTTTAGTTAAACGTGAATATTTTAGTTGATCATTGATATAGTTACCTTAGTTGAACATGGTTATTTCAGTTAATTGTTTATAGTTAAATCAGTTAATGTCATATGAAAAAGGAACTCAGTTATCTATTCAATGATTTATTTATTTTTTATAAACTTTCTATGTTTTCGTTATGAAAAATTGATTCTTACACAAATTATGTAGTTAATATAAATATAATTAAAAATATCAATACTTCTTATTGTTATTTTAATTTAAAAATCTATTAGATGTTTACAAAATACTATCTAGAACTTGTACATATATATTTTCCTTTTATTATATCAAAACTATTTATTTAAAATATGTTACCTTTAAAATAAAAAGGCCATGCATAGAATTGTCTTTAATTTATCATTATTATTTGCATGGTTTATATTTTTGTAAAATCTCTCTCTCTCTCTCTCTCTCTCTCTCTCTCTCTCTCTCTCTCTCTCTCTCTCTCTCTCTCTCTCTCTCTCTCTCTCTCTCTCTCTCTCGCAAGCTTTCATATTTTATATATTAGAGTAGAATATCTTCCGAATATAGTAACATTTCATTAATGGGAATGAATATTATAAATTAACTTTAATTATTCATCATTTTACACTTAACTTCGATAGCTCTGCATAGCAGGGTCTTTCTATGGCAGGAGGTATCAATAGGGATGACAAAGGTAACATGTTAATGGCATACTCTAGAAACTATGGAGAGACTACAAGAAATTTTGTGGAAGCTATGGAGCTATTTTTGGGTTCAACAATGCCATCTTAGTTGGTATTGAAAATTTGGTTGTGGGGGGTAACTCGTAACTTATTATTGAGGTGGTTATAGTGAAACAAAATTAGCAAGAAAGTTTCTCTGATTACCAATGATGTCAATACCATGATTTTGAGGTTTTAGGAAGTTTATGTACAACATATTTACCAAGAAGGCAATTAAGTGACAGATGCATTGGTGGCAATGGGGCATGTGACAGTTAAGAAGTGTAGCTGGGACAACTTTGACAGATAACCAATTTATATTCAGGGTTTAGTTATAAAGGAAATCAATTAACTTTGATGAGATCGAGTATTAATTATTATGCTCATATCACCTTTTGGGTCATCATCATTATGAGTAGTCTTTTAAAAGATGGCTAAATTAACTTATTTAATTTTAGCAAGGTCATGATTGGTGCTTTAGTTGCTAATAAAATTTGGAGTAATTTTTGAGTTAAATGGGACATTTCCTTTGGCAAGATTTGTTGTGATCATGTTAGAAAAGGGAGGAAAATAGTTTTAAAGAATAGAAGTACATGCATTAGTAGTAGGAGTGTTTATGACTTCCATCAAAGAGAGAGTACTAGGACTTGAATTATTATTTTTGGTGGTCTAGGCTCATTGTTCCTTATTATTACTTGGGCATGGTTAATTTGAGTGATTACCATTTGATGTGTTTTATTCTTAAATTCTTCTTTGCTATCATTTTTATCATTTTTAGTGTACCTTGTGGCAAATTTGGGGTAATGCTGGTTTTCTCTAAAGATTTTATTGCCCCAATCTAGGTGAGAATGAGGAAATGGGTGGGAATCTTCTTCATATTGAGCCCAACACCATTGCAAAATATAATGAGGTGCCTTGGAATTATTTTAAAGAAGGTTGATCACATATTAGTTTCTGGGGTAGCCAAGATACTAATGCATCCATTGAATGCAAATATAATGATTACATTAACCAATCATATTCAAGGATTTCTTTGAGCATATATACATTTCCTATGTTTATAAATTTTTACATATTTTTAAAATGTCAAAAAACTAATTATCTTTATGTTCATTGGTTGAGAAGGAAAATAGCAAGAAAAAGAATAATTTCCATTACAAACTTTTTCTAAAAGTACTTGAGCTTATAAGTCCAAAATCTATATCATCTACAATCTTGAAGCTTCATCTTCAATCTCGAAGCTTTTGTGTAGTTATAGACTCCTATCTCTTTCCTCGACTTTCTTCGCATTCACTAGTCCATTAGTTCTTGTGGGTCAACCTGTGTTAGTGCCTCTTCCTTTTCTCACACCACTCTTAAGCTTCTATTTCACCTTCTTTGCTTTACCTACAAATTGTTGGAATATTTATTATGGCAGTATACGTTTGCCCCTTGAGCCAAATGCTCACCTACCACCTCTAATGTCCAAAACAGACATAAACATAAATATGGTGGGTGAAATTTTTGAAATTAGAAAAGAGGGGGAAAATGGAATGAGACAAAAGGAATGATTATTCATTCATTCTGTAGAATTTGCAGATCAAGCAGATCAGAGATAAGCTGCAGAACTGAGCAGAGAAGGAAGAAGGAAAGAAGTTTGTGCTTGCAGTTGCACGTGCTTCCCCTGATCACTTTGTAAGTTTCTCATTGCTAGATTCATCCTGTTGAAGTAGTGATTGCTCCAGGCACCATTGTATGCAACCATTAGAGCTGCAAGTTTAAGGTTTAAAGTTTAAAGTTTATTGAAAGTTTGAAATTTTAACTTTTTAAGATTTTCTAGTTGAAGCCGAATGCTCCCAGATTTTGTAATAGTTTAATGAAAGATCAAATAGAAAGCAAGCAACATACTTAATCTATTGTTCTTCATCTTCTATTCATTGGATTTAACAAGTTAGGTTGAAAGCTTAAAGCTTTGGCTCTTTGATTTTAATGGTGAAAGCATTCACGTTGAAATCTCTTAAGTTATAATTTCTCAGTTGGAGCCGAGCTCACTCGAAATCTATTATTGCCAAGCATTTCTTTTGAAGCCAAGAATACTCGGCATCTATTGCTATCGAGCTCCTCTTTGTGCTGAGTTCACTCGACACCTGTTGCTTGTCACTCAGCACCTTCAAATGCCGAGCAAGTGCCAAGTAATTTCTGGCACTTGGCACCTTCCTGTGCCAATCACTTTTCTTCAAGTGCCAAGCAACTTGCGACTCAGCACCATCAAGTGCCAAGTAAAATTGGCACTCGGCACCTTCATGTGCCGAGCACCTTTTAAGTGTCGAACAAAGTTTTTCAGGGTTAGGGTTGTGAGTATTGAGTTGAAATTTGAATTTATATTAATTTTTCTCACATGGTATCAGAGCTTTGAGGCCCCACATCCACAGTGAGTTAGGTCATTTATTTTCTTGGGATATTTATCATGGCAGAAGATGCAAGAAAGATATGGCAGCAACCACCATCATTTAATGGACAGAATTATGATACATTTGCAAAGAAGATGAAGACCATTATGGTTGCAAATGATTTGTGGGAGTTTGTGGTCAATGGATTCAATGATGTGACTGATCCAACTCAGTATGCTGCCCTCACAAATGCACATAAGACTCATTTGAAAGAGTCAACGAGGAAGGATGCTAAGGCATTAAGTCTTATTGAAGCAGCAATGACAGGGACTATATTCCTAAGATTGCAGCAGAAAATTATGCAAAGGAAGCATGGGATATCCTTGAGACAAACTTCAGGGGGACTGATAAAGTCCACACAATTAAGCTATAGAACATAAGGAAGGAGTTTGAGAACCTTCAGATGAAGGAGAATGAATCAGTTGCAGACTTCAGTTCAAGGACCTCCAATGTGATTAACCAATTGAAGTCAAATGGAGAAGACTACCAAGAGCAGAGGATAGTGGAAAAGATATTGAGGAGTTTACCTCATAAATATGACCATTTGGTCATGACCATAGAAGAGGCAAAAGACCTCACTGTTTTGACAATGGATGAGTTGATGGGTTCTCTTCAAACCCATGAGTATAGGATCAATAGATCCACATCTTCTACTTCCAAAGAGCAAGCATTCAAGTGTCACTCAAATCCAAGAGGAAGGGGGAGAGGAAGAAATGACTAGTTAATTACATTGTAGAATATATGAAGTTAAATGGTTAGTCATAAAAAATGGAATTTATATATATATAAAATATCTCAATAGAAAAGTGACGACCTTTAGTTGACTAATGCATCTATTCATACATATCTAAGGATAATCAATATAGAAATATAATAAGGTAGATATATAGAAAGGGGTATGAAGATAGACATGGAGATTGTTATGGAGGAGATGGATGTAGAATGGAGGAAAGGAGGAAGTATGAAGAGAGGAGAAAGAGATAGAGATGAAAGAGATAAATAGAGATATAGAGAGAAACAATTGGATTGAGATAAAAGGAAATATGGGAGAAAACTTAAGGGAGAGAGGGAGAGAGGGAGAGAGAGATTTCATATAAGACATATTATAATTGAACCAAAGAATTACATCAAACTTTGTAAAAGAAAACATCAAAATGGTGCTAGCCAAATGGTAAGGTATCACATTAATATTAATAGAATGCATTAATTGGGTTGTGTCACCTCAACCCATACAAGCCTCAAAATATTACATATTAGAACTAACTAGTTTCTAAATTTGAAGAAGAATAAAACAATATTAATATAGGCCATTGCAGGCAAAAGCTTATTATACATGAACAAAAGCTTGTTTCATACATCAAAAGTCATGTGAATATACATGGTGCATCTACATATACATAAGATGCACTAGGGGATAAAATGTGGTAATTGAGAGTCCTCTTTATTCCTCTCAAAATCATACATCAAAGTTTTAAATAAGTCCCAATTTTGCAAAACAAAATCTTGACAAGTCCCATGATTATAATAAGATTTCAAGGACACAACACCAAATATGATGCCATACCAAAATAATTTTTCCCAATTTATCAAAGATATCTCTATAAAATGATGAGTCCTATAATTATATTAATGTTTCAATGGCACATAAGCAAATACAACATCACATCAAAAATATTATTTCCCGAGGTATAAAAAATATATCCCAAAAAAGTTAGAGTTGCACATGTTCTATAGGTTACACAATGTTAGTCACTCACGTTGCATCACATGATTAGCTTATATATAGATCAAAGGAATGCACTTCATATCATCACGTCTAGTTATTGGTAGTGCTAACACCTTTATTGACACAACAAAGAGGCAATAGTTTCTTAAATATTAACAATTACTTTAACATCCCCAAATATTATATATATTTTAGTTTACATAAGAGATTATGTACACAACATTAGGAGATATATTTTTGATAAATAAGCAACCAAAATTGTTGTTTGAAACAAATAGGAAACTACAGAAAAGGTACAATTTACAATCAACAACACATTAACAATAAAAAGACAAAAATATTAAGAGATGTGTGTGTGTGTGTGTGTGTGTGTGTGTGTGTGTGTGTGTGAGAGAGAGAGAGAGAGAGAGAGAGAGAGAGAGTTTAGTATTAATTTTTTGAACACATGACAATATGTTTTTTCCTTTATAAAAAAAATATTTTGTCAAATTGGATGAACAACATGATTGCCATCAAAACATAGCATAAAGTAACATCATGAAATATTATCATTTTATTGTCTCTTGATAGGGAAAATTTACATATAAATTCATTACAAATAAATCTTATAAACATGGAAAAAAAATTATTATACTACTTTCAGGAAAAGTAATTTATTTTATATTAGATAATGTAATTTCTTAAAAATATATATTGGCATGTTTTAAAAATAATTAATATAAAAATTACATGTTTCATATTTACAATAAAATGTATTGTTAGATATAAATATAGTTCAATTGAAATAGTATATATATTATATTCAAACTTTAATATATATTAATTTTATCAAGAGTAATATTTAATATATAATTACTATAATATTCTTTACATAATTAGATTCATCAATACAAATGTTATAATGTATATTTGAAAAATAATATTTATCAAATATAAACATAATATATATAATATTTTGTAATTTATAATATATCAAAATATAAAATAACGTGTCTATAATAATTATACTAAAAATGACCTTTATAATTTACATTCTATCAAAAATAATATATAGCAATATTATAAGATAGATAGATAGATAAGAACATACATTAAACTAATTATATTCCTCTTATAAAATAAAATGTATAAATATAGAGTTTACATTTAAAATAGATTACAAACTATACTCCTAAATATTATAACCGTCACCTAGAAACTAAATACTAGAGTTACTTTCAAAATATCCCACCACATTCTTTCCATAGATTACCTTGTTTCTTTGTACATAATTCTATCTTCTTCTTTTTTTCAAGACAATATAATAAAACAAAGGAAATAGAAAGAGACCCTCTTGTGACCGTGCTTATGTTGTAGGGAAAATAACACATAGCACACCAAACAATGAAGGTAATGAGAATTACTGTCAGTAATAAGTAAACATGAATTGATTTCAACAATAAGATGTCAAGATATTAGTGGTTCCATGACTTTGAATATGGAAATAGTCAAAAAACATAATAAAATATCAATTTGACATAATAAGGTATACAAAATAAGAAATAAAAAACTCTATCCTTTGGTACACACAAGCAAAACTGAACACTAATACCTCACATAGTATCTTACATTAACAAAATTCACAACATGAACACCATCATGAAAAGACATCAAGGAGCACATAATTTCTTTTACAAAAAACACAATAAATTATATTTAACTTACATATGACATTAGCATAAGGATATCCAATATAGGATACAATTTCTAGTATGAATATCAAATAAAATGCTGCATTAAAGGAATTTTGAGTAACTTAATCTGCTCTAAACAAATGGTGTTGATTGTCATAAATAAGTTCAATATAGGAAAAATGAATTGGGCTATGTGATGTTAGATTATTTTATGATTTTGGAAGGCATACATAAGGTCTCTGTTGACCCTACTTCCTAAGACAACATGTGCTCCAAAAGATTGACTAATCCACATGGTTCTTCCCCAGATCAATCCAAAATAGGAAATCGATGTAAACAGGGATGGTTTGAACCAACTAGTATGGCTAATAAATACATGGGTAATACTATACCTCAATTGGGCCCATTGCATTTGAAAGGAGAAAAAATAGCAATGCCAATTGATGTACTATAAAATCCACAAAGCTTAGCAAGGGGGTAGGTTTGGGAAATATCTCCTATGTCTTTATTACTTGGTGCTTTGGAAATATGGTTAATATCACCAAAGATTGGGTTGGTTCTCTTATGTCTAGAGGGGATGATTTGGTCCAATCAAAATTTTGTTTAAAGAAGAAGGGTTGAAGGATCAAAATACTAGTAGTGAAAAACAAACAAGTTTTGGAAATTAGGAGTTGAGTACGAATAACTCTAGAATCAAGGGTGTAGACTCCACACCCTTATTAGGAAAATAGAGGAGGCTAAGCCCAAACCCCAATAGACTTTTCATAAGAAATCATAGCTTAGGAATAATATTTGTGCATTAACAATTCCCATCTACTGAACTAGGGGAGTAAAAACACAAACATGTGTCACCTTTAATAAAGAAAAAGGATCCCAAAATACAAATTGCTCAAATTTAATGACATAAAAATGGTATTTGTGCTTAGAATTTGAAGATGATGTAAACTGATAAAATATGTGAAATTGGATAAATTTTATGTGTAATTATTTATTTAAAAATCGGACTAATAATTTAGTCATTTTTTTAAAAAAAAATTTTGAAGTCCTTTCTTTAGCTATGAAATATAGGGTGTACTTCCTGCCAAACAAGTATATGCAAATCATGTTTTCTTCTCTAATTTGAAAATATGTTATAGATGACATTTATATCTAGGGAACACAAAAATAAATTTTATTTTTATATGTATATTTTCTTTGTTATAAGTACTTGAGGTCAACCTTATCAAAACTAACAAATCTACATATTTTTGAAAAAAATTGCATATTCTTGAATGGGACACTCTCCTCTACAACTAAATATAAATATAATTTTTTTTGATAAGATTTTCTTTCTTTTTCTTTCCTTTTTTGAGGGAGCATCTTCTCAAATGTTAAAATACCTACTTATAATATTTTAAAATTACAAGATATTATAACTAAACAAAATATTATGCAGTTTATAAAATGATGATATTGACTCCAAGATACATAAAAGGGTATTTAAAGTTTTTCAAAAAAGTTGAGTTTTGATAGAGAAATGAGATTTGATAGAGATCTATTCTTTTACCTACGCAAATGTATCATTTTTATTTTTAAAGATTATATATGGGGGAAATGTATTGTTTTCACAATAAGAGATAATAGGTCTTTCCTAAATTAAAGTTCTCTTGAATACATAGGATATTAGAGATGCTTACTTGCCTAGCCTGATCATAAAAAGTATTGACGATATAGTTTTAAAGTATGCAAATAATTTGGGACAAGTTTAGATGGATGGGAAAGAAGTACTATAAGAGTAAATTATGGATGATCTATTGGGGGAAGATTACTTTGTTTTAGAATATCCAATTTGTGAGGTCCCAGGTGAGAATCCAAATTAATGCATGAGCATCCTAGGGTAGCTAGCAATCTTGTATGTTGGAGGGATTTTTTCCTTGGAGTTGAGGGATAAATCACCAAAGGAGTGGTGCTCGATTGTTATTGGGTGTAGTGTTGGCTGAGGTGCTCAGTCACTAAAGGAGCTCAACATTCACACTTTTTCTTGGCTTATACTATATTTCTCAACACTCAATATGGTGCTTGGCATGTGCTAGCTATTCAACATGACAATGCTTGTGGGAGCTCGGTGATGCTTTTGGTTGCTGGCACTCAACCGTTTGGGATTTCTGAATGAAGTTCTTATAGATTTAATTAATTATCTTTCTTCATTTAATGCATGTGGCATGGGATCATGATGTGGAGTGACCATAGGAGCTTATGTGGACCTATTTGGGTCTTGGTTATTTGAATTAGGTGTATTTAATGGGTGTTGTAAGCCTTCTTAGGAATTTGGTATTTAATATCTATTGTAGGCCAACTCATGGCTTGATTATGTATTTAATATAAGGGTTTAATTAATTTGTAACTTGTGTCTTATTTGAGTATAAGTAGAGGGTCTTTTGGATTTTTGAATAATGATCATTCAACATAAGAAGGAGTAGTTGAGAGGAGGTGTGGGCTTGGGAAACAAGAAGGTTGCTTGGTGGCTTGCGAGCACAAGTATAGATTCTTCTTGGAGTTTCTACTAGATTGTGGTTATGGACTAGCTAGTGGTTTAATCTTGTGAGGTATTGTAGAATTACTATTGTAATTCCTTTGTATTTGGTTGTAACCTGAAAGGCCTTACAGTCAGGCATGTTGGATGAAAATATTATGATTCTATTATGAGAATTGACATTTTTATGGATCCTAATCTCTATGTTATTATATATATTCTATAGTGTGGTTAATTGTTGGGGACTAGGACATCTCCTTTGGAGATTATCATACCTTGCACTGCGTCAGGTGGTATAGGAGCTTAAGTTTACTTGAACATGTAGACAAATCACTAAAGTTAAGGCCCTTTGCACCAAGACTTGTGGCAGTGATAACTTTAAGAACCCCTCCCAAAAAAATGACTAAAATGCTGGCAAATCCAACATTTTGTGGGAAGGAAATTTTTAATGTCAAGGGTATTATTTTGTTCCATATAGAGAAATAAAATATTATATGTTGGCAATTTTTTTCTTGCCCTAGCAAAACTCATTTTAAATGTGGCGAATTAATGTATTTTTTTGCTAATGGATAAATAAATGATGGCTATTTTTTCCCTTGCCAAAAATGAATCAATAATGTCAGAGGCGAATTACTTGTTTTGTAAGAAAATGAATAATAATGGTCTTGGCTAATCTTTAGTGGTAAAATGAAAAATTGTTTAATCTAAAAGTGAAATTTGCACATGTATTGGCCAGTGACTGTATGGACTACTGAGTAGTCAATTCAGGTTTCAACCTGTGTACTATCTTAGGTGTATTATTATTATTAATGTCATAACATCATTACATTAGTGTCACTATTACCAAGTCGGCTACCATCACTTTCATATTGTTAATAGTAAATACAATAGTTTTATTGACCATTGATTATTTAGAGATCAATGATAGAAGATGCATTTCGGGGCCACTCGCTTGAAAAGACCTAGAGTCACATGTAATTCTCTAGAATAGAGACACGTGAAAAGGTTTGCAAAAAAAATCATTACTCAATGTCAGGCACTATCGACTATCCGACATTAGTGCCAGTACATTTCAGCATTTCACACACTTGAAAATTAATAGGAATATTAAAACTAAGATATGAAAGATCGTGAATGCCAAAGAATTAAATGCAACTGCCATTAAATCACCTCTTCAATTCCTCTTTCATTATCATTTCTCATATTCTCCACTATAAATTCAATTTTTAGTTGCACTTTGCAAAGTTTTTTGAATCATAGTCATGGATATGCCAATTCACCTGAAATACACTACAATGGCTTTGCAAAAGCCCTTTTTGGGCAAGATTCTTGACGATGTCCTTTCCATGGTTTGCAAGGTAGATGCTCAAAGTCCTTTTATCCACCATGCTATATTCATGGTACTTGGCCATGAATTCTTGAGAAATGATAAGAGGTACCATGTGTCCACAAATATTACTTTCCGCTTCCTTGCATCTTTTCTCAAACTTGGAGGCCATCAAATAGACATGTTGATGCTTCTATGTAACATTTTTAAGGAAACATTTTTAGAAGATGATGTCAAAATTCTTGTATTGGCTGAGCAGGTACTAGGGTCGGGCATTGGCATCCATTTTGTAGAGATAGCAGACAAGTGATGGGAGGAAGGCACAGGGTGCATTACACATAAGCATCCTTTCATGCTCAGCATGAACAAATGACAATTGACTTGCCATCGGAAGTGGGTTTGGCTCGGAAGGGATTTTCTACGGAAGTGGTTGTTGTTGGACAATGTCAGTGAGACTAACTTTACATGGCTGGATGAGTTCATTGACATCATCTTCTCCAACAGATTCCTTGCAGAGGTACTTGAAGACCTTTCTAATTAAAGGCTTGAAGCCCTTAGCCTCTTAGCCCACTAATGCTTCTAGCCTCCCTGGTTCCCTATTCCCTATTTCCTGAATACTGTTTCCTTAACCCTTGTCCGTAGGGGGAAAAAATATTTTTAAGATATCTATATTTTTCTTTGGATGGGGCCTTTCCCTTTTTTGTAAATTATGAAATAGTAAAACCAAGCTGATTTAATTAGCTATTTTGAATATCTATGCTATCAATCAGTATTATGTACATTGTACAATCTAAAATATTATCAATGAAAACAATTATTTTTGGCTTCTCAAATCATTGTTCTTGTTAGTCTATGACTGTGTTTTTTGCATCTCAACTCTTAATGCACTCTTGAAATGTTAGTCTATGAATTTGTTAAAAATAATTAACTGTTACTAGTTATAAAGTTAGAGCTTAGAAATAAAAAAAAGGGTTTAGACAATCCCAATTCCCTTTATGGTTTCATATAATACATTTGATTAACGATTTATAGTAAAAATTGTTCGATCAAAAATTATCCAATTAAAAGTTTTGTAATTTCTAAAACTATTATTGTATAATCTGATTGGTTAAAACAAATGGAGCAATAAGAGTGGATTTCAAGGAAAACTAAAGGTTATACCCTTAACAAAGTTAAATATAATTTTGATAATTTATGTGTCAAAATTTTATTTCATACCTATCTTGTCACATATTCCTAACTTTTTTTCATTATGAAATCTTTTAAATGATGAAGAATAGTTTATAAACAATTATAGCAATTTTCAATATATGTTAATAATTTATAGATAATTAAACTATATTACATTTTAATTTTGAAACTCAATAATAAATATGAATAAAAATATAGTATTTGTAATTATATTTTTAAATTGTAATTTTATTTTATTTTTATTAGTAAAAAACCAATGCCATGATAATTTTTAATAATTAAATGAGAAATTACAAAAGTTACTCCATTCAAATGGGCACTGGTAGGAAAGAATGGAGAAGAAAACCTCCAGTCTTGCCCGGAACAGATGTCCTATATTATTACAATTTTAAAAGGGGCATACCCCAGTGACTTGATGACCTATATTATATCCATTTAAGTACAATTGATAAAGGGGCATACCCCTAATAATAACCTCTTCATTTGATAGTCCAAAACTACTTCCATATGATATCAGGCCATAATTTGATAAATCAATCTTTTGAGAGAAGGATCTATCATATAGAAGAGCATGCCAACTAGCTAATCATTTAAAAGGGTTAGATAACATAGAACCAAAAGAAAGATAATCCATCCGAGGGATCAAAATGATCAATGCCATCCTTAACTAATATCCATGTGAATAATTAACCAGAGCTATGGAAGTTGCTTAGAGATGAAGGAAACCAACAGAACATAAAGAAGAAAGGATAAAAACAAAATGCTATAGTATACACCATACTCTACCATATAAAATGATAGAAACATTAAGAGAATAAGAATAACTTAAAAATGCCTATTTAATAGGATTATAGTCAATCTATATACTATCAAGATTATATTAACAAAGCAATATAATATCAAATTTATATTGACAAAGCTAGAATATAAAATAATAGAGTAATGTAGATTTGGAGATGCTTTAGAGGATCAGTGAGAGATGTCAACTAACAATAATTTATATTTTTTAGTGAGCATTACCATTAAAGCCAATATACAGTTGGAATTGTTAAAAAGGAAAGTATTGCATGACACTCTATAGTGACATGAGAACAGTGGAGAGGCTCATAGTCAGGACCAGGATGAGAGTCCCACACCATGGGGCCAAACCAAATCCACAAATTATTAAAATTAGTAAGATCATGCCTAGACACCAAGCATCACTAATTTGCAGATACATAATAAGCTAAGTCAGCATCTAATTCAAATGCAACCATAATGAATCAATAGAGTAGCCATTAGATAAAATAGGAAACAAGCAAAATCTTAGATCAACAGAATTAGCCATAGTAAATAGCATTCAAACTGGAGAAGTGACCATTTTAGCTAAGTAAATCCCTTCCAAACATTTCCAAGCCTTCATAATACCTTTTGAGTCATTATCAAGAAAGCCAAATAGTATCCTAAAGAAGGAGAGTCACAATTGGATTTGATTTAAATCAAGTAAAACTCAACTCCCCATGCTGACATCCATTTCCTCAAACAGGGATAAGTAGCCTATCGATAAAAATAAAGTATTCATAAAAATAAATTCTATATATCTAAGAGTCTTAGGATTTCTACCTATTGAAGGAAATCACATATAATGATCATATGCAACAACCATATCAAAATGAGTTCTACAGAGCAAGTCAAATAACATCCCATATTAAGAGATAAAACAAAACCAAATATATATAAATGCCACACCTGGTCATATCTCGAGAGAAACTATCTACATCAAGCAACCCTAAATTAGTAACCTTAGAGTAACAAACCCTCAAAATAAAGCTTTATCCATTAGAAACCATAATTAGGAAAGATCATAGTCGGATGCCATATATTATAAGTGTATACTGAATTGTTCACATAATCAAAAGGATAAGTCTTGGAGTTTTAACATAGAGCTATACAAAAATGATACATATATCTCAAGCTTAAAGTCTAAACGAGAGGATTATTAAGCGTGCTAACAAAATCACTATCTATGTATAAACCAAGAAGTCGTAAGCTATTAAGACTTACCCGAAGAGACTATCCAGTTCAAGCTGAGCCTCTCTCTTCCTTCTAGCAGACCATAATTACATCAATGATATCACTAGGCTGCTCCACATGGTAATTGGGAGGGAATTCATGGTCGAATTTCCCTCTACTTGTTTTTTCCACATTTGGGGTGCAAAAATCTAGATCCTCCAGATCATCAAATGAAACTCCTAGCTGAATGTAGGCATTGAAGAGGCCAAGATACTTGGTGAGCCATACCACATTATCTTCAGCTATGATTCCCCTCCAATGAAGAAGAAAATGTAGGCTATGTTCTCTCAGATGCCTAGAGATTGATGACGGAGAGTGGTGTCTAAATCTGGGTGGCCCAAAGGAAGATTCATGTATTTTTCAGGAAAGGGAATCAAGAATTTTCTGTCTATGCTATATCCCACTTGCTCTAAACCCTTCCACCATGTAGGGACAAACAAGTCACGATAGAGTCTTACAATGTCATCCGCTTGCACTTTGGCTCTTACCAAGTAGCCAATAAATGACCTGATAATATCACTATTTGTTCTCCAAGTATATTGGTAATCAAATACTCCCTCACCCAGAGCTTTTTTGATTGCAAACCAAGACATTTCATCCATCGGATATAAAATCTGATTCCACCTTTCTAGTTTCACTGCCCTACAGAATGCCATAGTTTGATTCTCAGAGGCACAGAAAAGGGCAATGTTGGACTCCATGCTCAGTGGCATCAAAGAAACATAAGACCTAGATGATAATGCCTAGAGGTAACACAAGGAAAATTTTGGAATTGGACATATAACCTATAGGCCCCAAATTGCAAAACAGGGCAACAAATAATGATTAAATCCAAAGTACCAGGGCTCGTGATATATCATAATGGAAGGCATAATTACATAAAACTTTGGATGGTCGCACCTATGGGGCTGACGTAGAAATTATTATAAGGTACCATAGCCATTCAACTTGAGTAAATCATGCTTATGTGATAAACCTAGATAGAGCCTCATCAGAGAACAAATAAATTAGGGGTGATATATGAAAAATCAAACAAAATGCACATAACATGATACTAGAATAATCAATGAAAGAGGTTATTAAATTAATTAATAAGGGTTAAATTAAGGATAATATGTAATCAAGGGGGGAGAGAGAGAGAGAGAGAGAGAGAGAGAGAGAGAGAGAGAGAGAGAGAGAGAGAGAGAGAGAGAGAGAGAGAAATTTTTGTTTAATAATAAAGAATTAATTCCATCTGCTCTCGAATTTGCTAATTGATTTGTGAGTTGGTTTCCTTCTCTATAAATATGATTGATTCTATAATCATCTAGGTTATCTATTAGGGAGAGGACCACTTCTAATTGTGAGTTAATGGCCTAATTAGGAGTTGATCTTTTTTGAATAGCATTTACAATAATTTGAGAATCACCTTAAATAAATACTTTAGGAAGGTTAAGCTTGAGACATAACTTGATCCCTTGATTGAGGGCCTCAAGTTCTGTTAGATTATTAGAGGTAGGGGGGATTAGCATCACTTTTTTGGCAATCCAGATTCCATCCTCATTATGAATAATGCATCCAATACCAGCTGTACCCCGATTACCTCGAGCTGCTCCATCAAAATTCAGTTTGACCCAACCACTAGTGGGAGGCTCCCATTTGCAATTTTTACTAGCCTCTCTATTGACCTTTGAATAGTATAAAGGTGGATTAATCAAGTTAGGCCAAAGTTTCTTCATGAGGCCATTCCAATTAGAGAATGAACCTTCCTCTAGTCATGACTTCCTTAAATACGAGTTAGTTGTTTTGACAATACTAGCTTCTATTTTGGAGATAAGATCTTTAGGTTTGAGTTCCAAATTACAAAAGATATCGTGGTTCCTTTCCTTCCAAATTTCCCAAACTAGGATAGAAGGGGAAATATTCCAAAGTTTACTATAAACACCTTTGACAATGTTTGAGGGCCATCCCAAAAGTAGATCAGTCAAAGATTTTGGGAAGGGGCAAGACCATCCCAACATCTTCCTGAGCCACTCCCAACAAATTTGGGAGTAAGGGAAAAGAAATAAGAGGTGATCCATGTTTTCAGTGTTTTGTTGACAAAGAATGCATCTAGAGGGGCCCTAGATACCAAGAATGTTTAGTCTGTCCATTGTTAGAATCCTATTTTTTTATAGCAAGCCATAGAAAGAATCCAACTTTCAAAAGGCAAGAGGAGTCCCAGAAGAGCTTTAATGGGATATCCACTGATTTTGGTCTATTAGCTTCTAGAATTTCCTTATAACCACTTTTGACATATATTTCCCATCATTAGATGCAGCCCAAATTAAAGTGTCTCTTTTGTTAAACTGTTTGAGTACCCTATCTTCCAAAATCTTCTTGAAATAATTAAGTGACTCATCATCAAAACCTAAACCTCGGAGAGATTTCCATTTCCATACTAGGGAACCTTCTAAGTCCATTTGAGTTTTGTAATCCCTGACTTTGTCTCCCCATAGCTCAGTTAATTTGTTTTTGAAAGTCAAAGGAACCTTGTAGGAAGAAAGAGGGGGTTTACCTTCCTAGGAATCTTCTTAGAATAGGGCCTCATCACCTAATCCAACATCCCAAGTTAGGAATTTACATATTAACTTACGACATTTAATCATAAAGTTCCAACATTTTGAGCCTTTATGAGGAGAGATAATTCTAAAGATTGAAAGTGGGTCATCTGCAATTAGGTATTTATTATAGAGAATCTTAGCCCATTTGCGATTACTTTCCTTGAATAGTCGCCATATAAGCTTTTCCCCTAGGTCTTTGTTTTGTGATAGTAAGTTTTTAATCCCTAGACCTCCTAAAGCCTTGGGATTACAAATGCTCTCGCACTTGATGAGAGCCAATTTATTATCATTGTCCCGGTCATTCCAAAGAAAATTCCTCATTTTGGATTCAAATTTTTTAAGAGTCTTCTTAGAAAGAGGAAGACATGAAAGAGGGTAAATCAGAGTGGCTGAAAGGACTGCACAAATCTTGGTGCATTTTCTAGCCTTTGTGAGCCATCTATCCTTCCAAGAACAAAGCTTTGAGTCCAATTTTTCTAGGGTATTATCCTAGACCTTTCCTGATTTTAATCCTTTCTCTAGGGCTATACCTAGATATTTGCAAGGGAAGGATTCTTTCTTGAAACCCATAATTCTACAGATTTGTTGTTCCATTTTTGGCGTAGTATTTAAGAAGAAAATTTAAGATTTAAGATCATTAACCTTTTTTCCTGAGGCTTCCATGTATGTGTTTATAATGTTTTTGAGGGAGCCGGCTTCTAAGACCATACTCTTCATGGGAAGAATAGTGTCATCAGCAACCTGCTGGTGGGTTATGTTAGGCATATTTTTAGTGATAGTAATACTCGAGATTCTTTGGTTATTATATGCATCCATCACTACTCTTCCAAAGGCTTCTGCCATGATGATGAAAAGAGAAGGGGATAAAGGGTCCCCCTACTGGATGCCCCTCAATATATCAAAGAAACCTTCTAGTGTACCATTGATAAGAGAAACAATTTTAGGAGTAGAGATAAATTTTAAAATTAGATTAATCCATTGATGAGAGAATCCAAAAGCTTCTAGCATCTTGCATAGGAACCTCTAATCAACCATATCATATGCTTTTTGGATATCTAATTTCATGAGCATGCAGGCTTCCTTATTAAGACTAGTAGAGTGAATAGTCTCTTGAATGGTGATGATGCCATAAAGAATGGATTTGCTTGGCATGAAGCCAGTTTGGTCCTTAGAGATGATCTTGGGAAGGATCTCTTTCAATCTATTAGCTAGAACTTTGGAAAATATTTTATAAACTATGTTGCACAAGGCTATTGGTCTATAATCTCCTTGTGCTTTAGGATCAGATTTCTTTAGGATCAATGCGATAAAGGAGTGGTTTATTTCAGTTAGAAGAGAACCTCCATTTTTGGGGGCTTTGATAGTTTTCCAAAGTTCAATTCCTATAATGTCCCAGCACTTTTGGAAGAAGAACACCTGGAATTTTTCGGTCCCTGAAGATTTATCTAGATTCATGTTGAAGACCACTTTCTTAACTTCTTCTAAAGAGATGGGTCTAGTTAGGAATCTATTGTCTTCTTGAGTAACAACTTTGGGAATAACTTCTAGAAAACTAGATTGTGCGATATAATTTTATCCATTCTAGTTATTCAAAATATCCTAAAAATGTTTAACAAAGGTATTTCCTATTTCTCCTAGTTTTTGAGTAAAATTGCCTTGCTGGTTTTTTATGTGCATGATTTTGTTCTTAGCTTTGTTATATAGGGTGGAATTGTGAAAAAAATTTGTGTTGCGATCACCTTCTGCCAGCCATCTTTCTCTCGATTTCTATCACCAAAAGATTTCTTCTTTGGAGAGTATAGTTTCCTGCTTAGCTAGCAGTTCCTTTTCAAGATTGTAGCTTATGTTATCCATAACCTTGCAGATAAATTATATGTTTAATTCTTTAAGTTTGTTTTTTATGTCCAACTTTTCTTTGAAGATGTTACAAAATTTCTCTCTATTCAATGTAAGGATACATTCCTTAAGCATTTTTAATTTATTAATGAAGATGAATATTTTGGACCCTTTGTAGCTATCTTGAGCCCACCAAATTTTGATGTTATTAAGAAAGTTTGGGTCAAGGAACCACATCTTCTCACACTTGAAAGGGTTTCTAGCTAGTTTGAGGGGCTCTATGAATTAGAATCTGATAGGGAAGTGATCTAACCCAGCTATTGGTAAAACAAAAAACTAAATATTTAAATTATTGATGTCTAATTCGCCTTTCATAAAAAATATGTCAAGTTTTTCTACGATATGAGCAAAGTCTTTTCTACTATTGGTCCATGTATAAGTACCATTATTAGTAGGAGTGTCAGTTAAATTATGCAAAGCACACCATTCTTTAAATTCTCTAGATGCTTGTGACAACACCTGAGCACCTCCTATCTTCTCATTAATATCTAGGATAGTGTTGAAATCACCTCCTACTATACATAATTCATTTTCTAGACTATCCAAAAAAAGACCAATTTCATTCTAGACTACTTTTTTATCAATATTATTAACTAGACCATACACATTAATGATGGTAAAGTTAAGATCTGATTTTAAACTTTGAACCTTGTCATTCATCTAGTTGTTTGAACTACTAAGAATTTTAATATAGACCTTCCTTGGGTCCCACAAGATACCCAAACCCCCAGATGCCCCTGAGGATTCTTGAAACGTAGAACACCAAAATCCAAGCATCCTGCTAAATTTATCTATTTCTAATGAATTTAATTTAGATTCTTGGATTAAAATAACATCAAAATTAAAATATATGAGGTTATGTTTTAATAACCTCTTTTTTCTAGGGGCATTGAGGCCCCTAGTATTCCAAGTTGTGAGCTTCATACCTGATCAGGAAGGCACTTCCCCTTCCCATTGTAGAAAATTTGATCTATCTTCTATTGATCCTTGCTGAGACCCTCTAATTCTCTAAAATCCTTTAGAGACTTCCTACCTCTTTTGCCTTTTGTCTTGCTGCAACATGGGGACTTGGGCCCTTCTTGAGACATGTAGATGCCTAGCTGCTCAATATTGACTTTTGTTGTCTGAACTATCTCAATTTTTCTTGATGGAGACTATTCTTGATTCTTTGGGTCAATTTCTATAATGATCTGATTAGCACAGATTGCTTGGTGAAAGTTGATCCCAAGTCTTCCATTTGAATGTTAAATAAATCTCTTCTAAGATCTTCACATGAATAGTTCTTTCCTCCTAATTGGAGGATCTTCTGAACAAGTTCCTCCTTCTGGGTTACCGAGTTCTTGTCAACATTATCTAGGCTGAATACTTGGACCAGCTCCTTACTAAGTTGTTCAATCTTTGCTCTTTCCATCTTTGTCAAATCTATTTTAGCAATTGAAGGATCTATTTAGCATTACTTATTCAAAAATTCTTGAAGCTCTTTAACTGGTAGGCTGCCTTTGTCTTCCTGCTAGCTCCTATTGCTAGGAATAAAAGGTGAACTACTAGTGGCAGCTGGGGTGTACCAAAATTTACAGAGTTTGACAAGGGACGTCACCAAATTGTCTTTCACTAGAGGCAAAACTGAAGGTGAAGAGCTTGGGTCCTTTTGATGTTCTATTTTACTGCTTGCCCTACTTGAAGTGAACAACATGAGGTTTTCAAGCTCCTCTAAATGTCTATCTTTATTTTCCTCTAATCATCCTACTTCTTGAGGGGTAGAGAAATCTTCTGGGAGAATGTCTTCACTTGTTAGATGTTCGGAGCTTTTTTGGCCCTTCTCATACAAAGTTTGTACTGCTCCCTTACTAATCATCTCCATATTATGAGCCATATTTCCTATTTGATTTATGCTGAAGGGGGTGGCTATTATACCACCCTTTGAATGACATATTGTCTCATTTTGCTTCATTTGTGGTAGGAGACCCTCAGTGATATATGTTTTAAGATCAGCTGCTAAATGGTTCTCCATTACCTCATTATCCTTTTCTTTACCCTCCATGTCAAATTCCATTTGAATAGCTTTTGATATAATTACTTGCACTACACCTTTGTTTGCATGATCTATTGTCAGAGAGGAAGGTGTATCTGAGCCTTTGATTACATTGTCTCAATCTGTTTGATGCTGTTGTATAGTATCACCAGATCTATTTCTGCTTGTATCTTTGCTAGCCTTATCTGCTTCCTTTCCCTTCTTTCCCTTTTGTTTTTTTAACCTCATACCACTCTCATCCAACTTTTTTGTACCTTTATAATTTGTAACTAATACTAATTTAAGCCTTCCTTCATCGATTAAGTATTCTTCCAACCTTTTACTAATAGTATCTTTGATACGAAGTAGTTCATGATTTCCTTGGTTCATAGTTGGGGATCTCTAGCCTTTGTGGTCACAAATCCTTTTGTTTTTCATTATTCTTATCCATGAAAATATACTTCTAAAATTAGAAGTGAGAGGAAGGATCTTGGGTCTAATTTTGTGAAGGTCATCAAATTTTAAGATGACCACAATTTTCCCTTTATAGATATGGAAGTTAATATCATATGATACCTTATTGGTGATAATCTTCTTTTGGAATTTTGTAGGATGATTAAAATTAGTATTGATGAGCATTTTAACAATATTACAACTATAGAACGAATCATCAATGCCTCTAACTTCACCAACAACAAATCCTATGGAATTAATAATATCTACTTGACACAACTCTGGAGGGAGAGAAGGTATAATGAATCAAGAGAGAATCATGCAATCTACCTTTTCTATATGAAAGTCATATGACCATTCTATGAATTTGACACAGTGACCCTTAAAAAAGGATTTAGAGACTAAAATAAATGCTTTTTTGACAAACTCTTCTTCACATTTTAAAAACAAAATGCTATCTGAATAATGGAAAATACTTACCTGGTCCTCATAGTTCTCCTCCAGCTAGACGGATAAAAGGGGGAGATCTTTCATGGGACCATTCCATATTACAAAAACACCTCCCTTGAGTCATTCGCACTAGGATTCCTCAATTGCTACATCTGAAATCTTAATAGGTTTATCCAAAATTTTAAGCGAAGATAAGCCGGTGGACATTTTAGGTTTCAATAACGGAGAGTTGTTATTTTTTCAGCGATGCAGGGGGATATAGGAAGATGGAGGATATGGTTTAGATGAAGGCTTGCTTAAATGGGGCGTTGCTAGGGGGGAACTACATACTGGGAAGGACAAAGGCTTATAGAAATCTAGATTTGCATATTTAGTGAGATTAAAAATTCGAAATTGATTATCTAGGTGCTCAATTATGAAAAGGGGGGGATTCAGATACACCTGTGAATGCGAGAGAGGCTTCTAAAATGGTTTCCATTATGAAGGATTTGGTGCCTTCCAATATATTGCTAACTGAAAGACTCGCCTGCAAGTTCTTCAAATACCGCAAATCTATTGGTTGTTCCAACTACAAATCTAGCATCATGTTTCCCTAAAGAAACCCTATGGAACTACCTTTGATCTATAAATCTCTGGCTTCCATAATCACATGATTTCCTGGGAAACCTCTTCTTTTTTCTTTGCAGATGTTTTTGGCCTAGGTCTTTCACAGGTTTAAAAAAATTCAACATGTTCACATTATAAGCAGAGCAAAGCAAAAATTCCTTTTTTTACATCATGGAATATTAAATTGTAATTATTCTATTTACATTAAACTATTGTCATTATTATTTCATATCTTGCACCAATTTTATTTTATAAAATTTAATATATATTCATTGAATATTTCATATCATCTTTATAATAAAATGTTTATGATAGAAAAAGAAAATCATTTCAATAATAGAAAAGAAAATCCTTTATTTATATTATATTAAAACTATTATAATAATAATTATAAATTATATTATATATATAATATTTTATATAAATAATTAAATTAACATCATGATTTTGACATGCTCAAGCTTAAAAGTAAAATAATTATAATTAATAACAATTTCTTTAACAATATTTATTTCAACATTTTTCTCTATATTAATTAATATACTATGTAAATTCTTTTCAATGATCGTGGCTCTATTTCAAACCGAATTTTATAAGATTGAAGATAAAGTCTATTTCTACTTGAAACCAGGACACGTGTACTTGAAGATTCTACCTGAAATCTTGACCATTGCATAAAAGAAAGATCGACAACCCGAGATGAATTTCAAGCCAATTTCGAGAATGTTTTCCCATATGCCTAGATTCATCTGGAATCGTGACATGTGTCTAATTATTGGAAGACTTGGTTAATATTATTAATAATTATGTTTATAAACAATTATCACAATTATCAATATAGGTTAATAATTTGTAGATAATTAAAGTATATTACATATTAATTTTAAAACTAAGTAATAGATATGAATACAAATATAACATTTGTAATTATATTTTTTAATTTTATTTTTATTTTAATTAAACTATTGTCATTATAATTTATTATTAGTACTTGACGGTAAGCTTAGGCCTAAGAGCTAAATATTTCATTTTCAATGTGATTCATTAACGTTAATATTTTTTTTTAATGTAAGTGCATTGGTTTATATTTTATATTTTAAAAATGTATTTTTCATAAATTATAATATGTTTTTTGTTATTTGATTAAAAATAATATTACTTATATTATATAAACATTTAAGATTTATTATTATTATTTTTATATTATAATTATTTAATATATAATAGAACATATAATATAATATAATTATAACCATATGATATATATGTAATA
The DNA here is from genome assembly GCA_028749045.1 of Cupressus sempervirens. Lineage (NCBI taxonomy): Eukaryota > Viridiplantae > Streptophyta > Pinopsida > Cupressales > Cupressaceae > Cupressus > Cupressus sempervirens. Next base: position 751,993,324 of record CM053785.1, on the reverse strand, counting down.
GAACATATATATATATCAATTATTATATTTATGGAAAAAATTTAAATTTAAATTAATATCATTACAGAAAAATATAATTATATAACATTTTTATTAATTAAAATATTTTATATATTATAATAAATTTATTATATTTAAATTAGATTTATATAAAAACTAAAGGCAAGTACTAATGGCATTTGTTTCATATCTTGCACCAATTTTATTTTATAAAATTTAATATATCTTCATTGAATTTTTCATATCATCTTTACAATAAAAAGTTTATGATAGAAAAGAAAATTATTTCTATAATAGAAAAGAAAATCTCATTTATTTATATTATATTATAACTATTATAATGATTATTATAAATTATAATTTTTCTATATAAATAATTAAATTAACCCAAAATTGGGACACCTGTACTCCAAGATTCTACCTAAAATCTCGATCATTGACTAAAAGAAAGATCGACGGCACGAGATGAATTTCGGGTAGATTTGGGAAATGTTTTCTCATGTGCCTAGATTCATCTGAAATCGTGACACGTGTCCAATCATTGCAAAGCTCAATTAAGTGTGAGGACTCAATTAATTTATTAATATTATGTTTAGTCTTTTAAAAAATTATTACTTAATCTCCAATCGGTGATGTCATGATTGTTAAGTAAAAGGAAAATCAACGCCAATGTGAATGAGAACGATCCAGGATGAATTTTGGGTAAAATTTGGGTCTACTATCACTGTTGTCAAGAAACATTCAGAATCATGACATGTGTCCTTGACAAGTGTCACGATTGACATGTGTCATGAATCTAGATGACTCTTGACAACAGTGATAGCATTTCACAAATTGAGTCTTGACCCAAAAATCATATCGATAATTAAGTTCAATTTTTATTAATTTATTTATTTAAAATGAAAAAAAAATCATTCAAATGTATATTAATGTAATAAATTTTTACTTTTTATTATTATTGTTATGTACATTACTAAATTATTGTCTTGACTCTTTAAAGTTTATGTCATTTACATGTACATTGTACATACTATTAGTAAAGTACCTAAAACCATTAATTACTTAATACTTTCATTTTAACTTTTAACTATCAACCCTCTATGTTCTTAGAGTATAAAGTTGAAAGTTCTCCAAGTCAAGTCCGATATGATAAGGATTTCAGATTTTAAATTTTCAAAGACCAGCAAAATTCCATTTTGTGTTCTGAAGAATGAAAGTGTGAAACTTGAGTATCAGATGACAACACCAATTATCCAATCTCGATTCTAGGTATTTAATTTTTTTTTAAAAAATTATTGTGATTTGTAGCAATAGAAATCTTCATTTTCATTGTCTTAGTTTTACACTTTACAATTATTTTAAATAGGGCCTAAAGAAGAATTTTTTGTAATAACTAGTAGTAGGCATGGGCAAAACAAAGTAAAAAAACCTCCCATATGAGTGCAAGCATAAAGGAAAATAAACACATTATAGAACTCAGGCAAGTGCTACAAACCCCAGGTTTCACTGATGAATGTCATGATATTTTTTATCCCATTATCCATGGAGAGTTTGGAATCATGGGAATTAGAAATTTATTTTTTAATAAGTGGAAAGATCCACTGAAGGGGTGAAATTATTACAAATATAACAATAGTATTCACACACATACAAATAAACTAGTTGCTCTAGTTACTAGATGAGCAAACTTTGTTGTACTCAAAGTATTCCTTTGCCCTGAAATTGTAATGCTATGCGCTCAAAATTATGATGAAAATAGAAAGGCAATTGTAAACCAAAACACTCAGGAGGAAATTTTATCCATAACTGAGAGTGAATTTTTCACTCTATTAGACCTAGGGCTAGGGTTTAAACCAAAAAGTTAGAATGAGCTCATTCACTTGGATAGACTAGCATAGGCTTATGAAAAACTAGAAAGAGTTTTTCAAGATTCATTTATGAAGGGTTTAATCAACTCAAAGTCCTCTACTAGTGTTACACTAGACATAGACCATAAGCCTTCTTATCAGTATGATATTTTTGTGCCATGGGTTCATAATACTATTTCTTTGTTATCATTTTGTTTGGGATTGGATAGTAATAAGGAAGTGGGGGCCAGTGTTCTTGAAATGATTTATAATATCCATTACCAAGATCAATCAGTTGAGAAGGTAGATGTAAGATATAATTTTGTTCAGCACATTGTTGAATCTATGCAACAACAATTACTAATGATTAAAAAAAGTACAACTACAGGCAAGATGAAGATATTTAGGTTCATAAGTTACTTGTGCTACCTTTTCTAAGCAAAGCATCACTGAATATTTGAGACACAGAACAACAAGCTTGGTATTGAGGTCTATAAGTTTGATGAGAAAATCGAGAAGAAATTAGAGACTCCAAGTCTAGTATATGAGTGGACACATAAGATAAGGATGACTATTACAAATAAAAGCTACAACCATTTTGTAGACTTCTTTTTGGCACCTATTTACCAAAAAATCATAGGCATTTTGATGCCTAGATTTCCTATGTCTTATAAAGATTGCATTCAACTAGGAAGTTAGATTCAATTGGCTGACTGGTTCTTCATGGAAGAGTACATTTTTTTAAGGTTTTATGGTTCAACAATTGAACCTTGCAAACTACCAATGCATGTTACAGAAAGGGTTTTTGCACTAGAATATGTATGGCAGATGGAGAGCACAAATGAAATTTTCAGTGGACAACAAAAGAAAACAATATTTCCTTCATTGCCTTTCACAATTGGAGGCCTCAGATTTGAGAGAAAGGCTTTCAAAGAATGAATTTGTAACTTTTTTGGCTTTGATTTTGTCAGTCACTAGAATTATGATCCACTGAACATAATAAAAATGAGACTTATTGCCAATGGGAACTCTATGAGAAAATATCAATATTAGGAGATGTCATTGATAGAAAAGTTTAAAAAATAAGGATTCATGGGATGATGTTATAAAAGAGATGGAGAAACATGCAACAAAGAATAATATTTCAATGCAAGAACTGTCATCCCAAATTATGACATTGCACAAATTAGAGCCTCTAGCATACTTAAATTTCTATGAGAAAGCATCTGAACCTTCTAAGAGGTCTATGCTGAAAGCAATTAAAGAGGTAGCACATCTGCTTTGTGGTGTCAAACCAAGATGACTGATTTTTGGAAAATGAGGCAAAATTTAGGTGAACCAAAGACATCAGCTAGTTTTGATGAAATTGAGGAGGACAAACATTTTAGCGATTATTGGAATAAAGATCATCCAACTATACTATATGATTTTGGCAGTGATAGTGATAATAAAAGACAGAAGGACGTCAAGTTTGATGTTGACATTCAAAGTATTCAAGATTTTGGGTCAAGCAGGGGTAGAGATATTGTTAAACTTCAAATGAGTGATTCTGTTAAACAAATGTATAGTAAAGGGGCAACTATGATACAAAAGGTGGGTTATGCAAGGTTAGGGCCCATCGGTGTAAGTGGTGAAGGGATTTGGAATCTAGTTTCAATACTAGTCCCACCCAAAAGAGGATGTAATACAATCATTAGACTCTCTAAGATTGAAGATGATTCATCTAGAAAGGGAAAAAAGACATTATACTTTTGCTTCTAAAGGTCATCCCAACACATTATTTGTTAAATCTTTAAATCTAGTTGTAGTTGATCCCACTGGCACTAGCATTAGCACTAGCATGGATGAACCTTGTGCAAAAAAGAAAAAAATTATGACAATTACACTGCCAACAATGTCTGTGGTTACTTCACCAATGTATGCACAAGTAGCTTCTGTACAAAACCTAGAAAATAGTCCTAAAACACCAGGATTTGGAATGGGCTATCTTCAAACTGTTGGAAATCCTCAAAATACAATTTTAGGTGGAGTAAGTATAACTCGAGTTGGAGGAGCATACAATGATACAACTGATAATTCACCTTTCAAACACTCAATTGTGTCAGCAAACCTAGATTTTAGTTTGAATGAGTTTGCATCAAAGTTTGAATAGACAAGTGAAATAAATAGGAAAATTATGAAGACTTTCAAAAGTGATGCAGTTACTGAATGTCAAGGATCTACTAATAGAATATTTCCAACATATGATCCAAACAATGAAATGATGAACTTCATGGCTATTATGCTCCTGGGTAGAGATAATAATCCACTAGAAAATGTAATAAATCATAATGACATACAAGTTACTAGTCTTCAAATGGATTTGTCAAAAGTGAAAAATATTGACAAATCAATATATCAAAAGAGAGCAACAAAATGGTCTACTCTACACTTTTGAAAGTGAAGAGGGAAAACAAAAGGCTTACAAAGAAAATAGAAAAGTTATAGGCAATCCTTGATAATGTGAAGGCCAAGGAGAAAACAACAGATAATAGGTTCAAAGAGTTGCAAAATAGGATAAAGAATTCTTCTCCTATAGAGGTAGTTTTCTAGCAAGAAAAGATGATTGAACAAGTGCAAAATCTGACTAAAGAATTGGATGAGTGTCAAAAAAGACTTCAGCATGAAAAAGCCTCTACTGCATAGTTGTTCAAGTCTACAGAGAGTAGTGCACAGGTCAACACTAAATTGAAAACTGACCTAGACTTTGCTGTCAAAGAAAATAGTAATCTGAAGATTGAAATGGAGAATGAAAAGAAAAAAGAGGATTCTAGGGAAAGGATGATTTGTAATTTACAAAAAGAATTGGGAGATGAGAAGAAAAAAGAAGAGGCTAGTGTAAACATAATCCACAATTTGAATAAGAAATTAGAGAATATAAAAAACAAAGAGGAGTCAACTACAAAAACAATCCTTGATTTAAAGAAGGAATTGAAGAATACAAAAAAGAATAGAGTCTAGTGCTACTGCAAGCACTAACACAATCTACCATATGAGGAGGGAACTGGAGAATGCAAAGAAAAAAGAGGAGTCAACTACAAATAAAATCCTCAATTTGAGAAAGGAATTGGAGAATGGGAAGAAAGAGGAGTCTACTCAAAGACTCCATGATTTGAAGAAGGAATTGGACAATGTGAAAAAAAAAGGAGTCCACTGCAAAGACAATCCATGATTTGAAAAGGGAACTCGAAGATGAGAAGAAAAAATAAGTAACTACAGCAAATACAATCCAATATTTGAAGAAGAAATTGGAGGATGAGAGGAAGAGAGAAACTAATTGGCAAGAGCAACTAGAGGAAATATAGAAAAAGAGTGAAAAAGAGATGTTTGAAATGAAGAAAAAGATGGACAATGTAATTGCACAAAATAGAATGACCTCTTCTAAAGAACATCATGTGAAGGTTACTATAATAAACATGGTTAAGCTTATCAAAAAAGAAAATTGGGACAAAATAATGAAGAACAGTGATAGTTTGTTTGAATGGCTTGATTTAATTAGCAATCTTAGACTTGTCTTTGAAAATGTAAAAAATGATGTTCAGGGTAAAAGAAAAATCTTCACCAATTCTTTAAAAAATCTTGCTGACCAAATTTTGAATAAAGTACGGAGATCTAGTGAAAAGAATTTGGCAAACCATGGAATTAACAACCACTTGGATGCCTCTATAATGACCATTGATGTCTGTCACCATTGTGAACAAGTAATGGAAATAGTTGAAGCTCTCAAATCTTCTTCCAAAGACTTGATGAAGATGAATCACATCATACTGAACTTGTTAAATGTTGGATTACCAAATCCAACTAACTCAGATCACAGATTCATTGGAAAATAAAATTACATGAAATAGTTATAGGAAAGCATGAATTCTAATTTAGGCAACTTGCCTAAGGAAACCACTCCAGAAAGAATTGAAAGTTGCATCAAACCATTGTCAAAATGAATGAAGTTATAGATAAATTCCTCAATTCATGTAAAACTATCTCTCAAAAGTATTCATTGTTGATGAGGTTACAACCATTTAGCTACAACCTCAAATAAATGGAGCTTCCAAATAATGTAGAATGAAGCACCTTAAAGAAATTTATTGAAGCTAGGTCATCTTCTCAAACTATTATTGTTGCTATCAATGGCAGTCATAGTTGATAGCACTAAGAAGTAACAACTTAGTAAGTGGTAGTACTATAATCATTTTGTTACTTGTTTCTCTTTAATTTCAAATTTTGGATTTAATTTCAACTTTTTTTAATGTTAATTGCTATAGGAATCAAGAGCCAACATATCAGGATAGTTGGGCAGCCAAGCACTGCCATACTATTACTACATAGATAAGATGGAAAAAAATTCCCTACTACTTCAAAAAACTGTACAATTGGCAATGTGGAAAATATGCAATGTGATTGTATACACATAATGTATTATGTAGTAATAATCTTATTATATATACAATTACAAACTGACCTACAACTATTGTTGCTCCCTTGTATCTGCAAAAGGGAATTTAGGGTCAATGATCATTTCAATTTGACACTGAGTCATTTGCAAAGGGTTTTAATTGTTTGTAATTGTTAAATGTATTATGTTTCAGGTTGATTTATAATTATAAATTATAATACAATTTTTTTTAAATAGAGCTTATTATGTTAAGAGTATTATGTTACAATTTCTTAAAGAAACTAGAATCAATGAAAATCTCAACATGTAAGTTTGTAACATCAACATGTTCAAAAAAATAAAATTAAGCATCTATAAAAGGATAGTGAAGAAAGGCTATAAATTGACTTCTACAAATATAATTAATTAGTAGATAGATTCTTAGATTAGAGCTACTACTACTAGCCTACTACTTGACTCATGCAGAAGTTAGAACTTAAGGTTGAGAAGCTACTATAGTTGCCAATCCGCCTAGACCAGATCAACATCACTATCATCAGAATCCTCCTCATTTATTGCATATAACATTTCATTGTTTGCTGTTTTTTCTTCAAATTTACTATCAGCATCAATATGCATGCCAAAGTCAACATCATCTTCATTGCTTCCAATATTAGGATATGAACCACTACCATCACCACTACCACTGCTACTATCACTATCACTGCCATTGCCACTACCACTTGGGTCTAAAATGTTGGAAATCCCTCTTCTTTGACATTGGTTTCTCTAAATGTTGAGAGCCCTGTCATAAGGGAAACTATCTACCTCATACCTAGAATTATAGAGCCTCAAACAATTATCCAAATTTTTATCTAATTTGTTTCTAACCTTTGACTTCAGGAAGCCCAAAGTACTAAAAACTCTCTCATCCTCCACTAAACTCAATATAATTATCAAACATAAATCAGTAAGCTTAAAATATTTTGGTATTGACTCTTTCAACTGATTTCTCTCACTATTGTTTTTCTAAAACTTTGTTACTGCTCCCTCTTCATTTGGGTTCTCCATAAGATCATATTTTTCCCTCATTATGTTTTCAAAAGAATACGATTGATCTCTTAGTCAAGATTCATCTAAAATGCCATTTATAGTCACTCCATTGATTACTTTAGGTTTGCAAAAAATGCTGAATCAAAGTCATCATCCTTCTTCAAAAATCAGTCAGACAGTTTAGAGACCAATATTGTGGAAAAACAATTGACATTGCTTTGAGTAGTTCCTCTAGGGGGAATTTGAATCTAATTTTTGACGAAAGATTGTAGCAAACTCACTTGACAGAGTCAAGCAGAAAGTCTTTGATCTTCTTGAAGTCTTCACTTGTAACACATGAAATTACCTTCTTTGGTTCTGATTCTTGGAGTTGGGGTTGATGTGGGCATAGTATTGCATTGGTATGTCAACTCCACGTACCTTGGCATAAACCTCATTGTTTGCACCAATATGCAAAAAGTTCCCAAGATTGTTCAAATCTGTGATTTCTATCCACTTTGTAAATTTTGATTTATCTAATGGTAGTAATTGATACAGTGTATCTAGGCTATTACATGTCATTTTATGCAGTTTATTATATTTTACAATGTACATAGCTCTTTGTTGAACCTTTTTTATAATATTTCTCATGTCTTGTAGCATTGGGAGAATAGTTGCTAAAGTTAAGAGTATCTTAACATTAGTTAGACTTGAATATAGCTGAGGGAATCTGTCTCGCATAGAGTGGATTAGTCCAAGCAATGAAGGATATTCAGAGATTACTTGATGCGCTGGTTCATCCAAAGAGATCCATCTGGTATCATTGTCTTTAAGAAGCTTCCTCCCATCAATAAGTCCTTGAGCAAAGTGTTGAAATTCTCAGACTCATTTTGGACTTCAACAAAAGTATTGGTAAATCTCTTTGATTAGAGATTCTACTTTACTTGCACAACCAAAATTGCTAACAATTCCAAAAGCTAGATTCATTCGATGGGCCATGCAATGAATGGGAATATCGTACAGTGCCAAATCATTCTTGATCTTTTTGCAAAGACTGCCTTTATGACCTTGCATTACCGAAGCTCCATCTACTCCAAAACACACCAGCTTTTTGGTAATCTTCATTTTATTGAAACCTCCACATTCAATTAGACTGCTCTTTAATAAATCATATAAATTTTTAGCTATCGCACTACATTTTAATTTAGCAATAGATAGTAGAAAGGGTTGACAACAAAGATTGTTTACAATATAAACATGCATGCACACCCAGGAAGTATTATTAATTGTTGTAACTTCATCTAGAGATAGTGCAATGAAATTTGAGTGTTTTATTTTTTCCTTCATATCTTCTTTTTGAACCTGTACAAGACATTTAGCTCATTCCCACCCACAGTTTACTAACCAATGACTGTTCAGATAGTTTTGAAGTTTGAAAAAGCGCAATAAGATAGTAATTGAAGGGTAGTCTATCATAAGATGTCTTGTACTCTAAATATAAAAGACCACACTTAATTGAACTAATTTTCCCATATTTTGCACTTCCATTGCTTTCCCAATGAAATCTTTGATGGAACCTTTTACTACGGAACACTTCTCCCATATTTTCTAGTGTAACTCAAATATTTTGGCATTCCTGATATGTAGACAATTGTCCTTTTTTTTCCAAGTTAGCACAAATTTTTCAACTCCATATATAGTTACCTTTTTGTAAACTTTACCGACATGCTTTTCTATGGTATCAAGTTTAAGCTGCAACCTCTTCTCCTTCTTTGTTATCTCTGTGCAAATCTTACATTTGCATTCTACAGGAGGCTCACCATCAATTGGATTGGCCACTGGTTCAACAAACCAGTATTTTTCCACCCATTCTAACTAAAAATTCCTTTTTGACAGATCCCAGTGAGATTGATCTTTCTTTGATTCCAATTTTCTTTTCCCCTTTTGTGCATGAACATGATTTATGGAATCACTTTTGGTTTTTTCACTCGATTAGTCAGGGACCAATTCCACCTCTATAATATTAGTTTCTGACTCCCTACTTAGGGGAAGTGCCTCCAAATCATGTTCAAGTTCATTCTTGATTGAGATATCAGGTTCACCAACTTGAACTTCAATATGGTTTGAGTCTCCAACTTGTGATGAATCTCCTTTTTCAATAAGCATTGGAGATCTAACATATGAATATTCTAGGTTGCCAACATTTCCACCACCAAAATATGTCACTATGCTTGTAGGTTTTGGTAATGGTGGCCTTTCTTGGCTTTCAGTGTGACAGCAAACTACTTAGACTACATATAATACCAATAATATGATTCATTCTCCAAAAAATGGTACTACTACTACGGTACTACCCAATATTATTCACAAACCTATAGGCTATCTTAGCATGTGAGATGTACAGTCACCAATGGACATTGGGTAGTAAAACTAAAAAATAACTAGTACCACTGTACTAGTACATTATTACCACTGTCAACTTAAAAAAAATAAAAAATCACTTGCCTTTTATGGAAACCATGGTCCACAAGTCAATGGGCAATGCACTAAGCACCCTAAGACTTCGACGGCAATAAGAAATGCCAATCTCTAGACCAGAAAATAGTGAACTATGTAGAATAATAATATATAATAGTCCAATCTAGGTTGGTGAATTATGTGGGATTAACAAGTAGGAATATCAAACATAGGTAAATCACACCTTCTTATGCAAGCCCATAGTTAGAAATAGTTGGCTAAACAGGGCTGGTGGTCAACACATGTTAGGAAAATGCTAGGCAACACCTAACCCAAGGGAAAAATTATTTGATTGTAGTAATGGCGAAATAACGTGGGCCAATAAGAAACAAACATGAAAAAGTTGGTGAAATGTTTAAAATAAATGTATCCAAAATGTTTATTGCATTGGTAATTGGACCAATATTTTTGACCAATCATGTGATAAATAATGGGCAACTATCAGGGGCATTGAACCAAAATCTGATAAATATCTGATGACACGGCTGGCCTACGTTGCATGTGCTATTTGCCAAAAAATGAGTGACCCATGAGACAAGATCACCAAAAGGAAAATATTTGTCACTAAAGTAATCTTTGACCTATGATGAAAATTATTAGAGAAAGGATCTAAATGATCTTGTGGATTTGTTCTAGAGTGTTTGCCAAGATCATGAAAGATGACTCTGATAAGATTGGACCCTAGGGTAATTTAAGATCTCTATCATGATGTCGATGCAAGGATCTCAGATAAGATCAAAAAAAAATTTTGATTTGAAATGGAGTTGAAGAAGAATGAGATCATGAGGGCCATAGTTGGTGTACCTTGGCATGTGGGTACTAAAGATGGTTATGAGGAAGTCACTAAGGACTTTGAGGTTTCTATATTGAATGATGAGGAAATAATTGATCATGTGGAGAGATCTATGGAAGATAGAACCAGTTGGCCAAATAGATTTGACACTCGCTAAAATTTGAAGAATAAAATGAATATTTATAATTTCTCACATACTTTGAATCTTAAAGACGTGATTGATTGGATTGGTGATATGGAAAACTAATTTGAGTTGGTGGATATTGGAGATCCACTTAGAGTGAGGTTGGAAAAGACTAACTTGATAGGATATGCTACTCTATGGTGGAAAGAATTACAAAGACATAGAGAAGAAGAAGGTGAAATTAATATCACTAGATAGAGATTGGTGGTTAAAAAATTGAAGGCTAAGTTCATTCCTACTAATTATGAACTTGAGTTGGTTAAGAGGTTGGAGAATCTAAAACAAAAGGATATGAAGTTGTGAAAGATTATATTGAGGAGTTATATAAGTTTTCTATTCGATCTGGACATAGAGAATTGTCTAAGGAAAATGTGGAAAGATGTATTAATGGTTTGAGATTCAATATTTAGGATGAGATTGGTATGTTGAACATTGCTTCTCTTGAAGATTCTTATCAGTATACTCTAAGTACATAAGATAAGTCAAAGAGAAGAAATCAATGTCATTCCTATGAAAAAGAGAAGGAAGATCACTCAACAAAGGATAAACAGATTGCTAAAGATGAACCAAAACCCATTGAGAATGAAGAAAAAAGGGGATAGGTAGAGTTGTATTTAAGGGTACTTGTTACAGATGTGGTGAAGAAGGTCACAGATCCTTTGAGTGTTCCCAAAAGGCTAGTGATAATAGAGCTGATATAGTGAATGAAGTTGAAGACTTTCTCAATGAATCTGAGGAAGGGGAGATTTTGTTGGCTTAGTGAGTACTATTTGGTAAGAAGGCACTGGAACCTTGTCAAAGGAGTGATTTTTTCAAGACTTGATGTGAGTCTAGTGGTAAAATCTACAATGTGATTTTGGATGGTGGTAGTACTGATAACCTTCTTACTAAGGAGATGGTTCAAAAACATGGTTTGAAGAGAATGGGACATCATTGTCCTTATAGGATTGGTTTGTTGCAAGATGAACATGCTTTGGAAGTGAGAGAATAATGTCTTATCGATTTTCATATTGGATAGTATTTGAGGATCAAGTGTTGTGTAATATTGTGGACATGAGTATTTTTCACATATTTCTTCTTAGAACTTGGCATTATGATTTCAGGGTTATGCATGATTGTGTTAGGAATGTGATTATTGTTCAGAAAGGTGACATGAAGAATTCATTGATTCCTTTGTAGAATGAAGAAATTGGTAGGAGGAACCTAAGTATTGGTAGCCAAGTTGAGTTAAAGGATTATAAGAAGGTTAGATATCAGTGTGGAAAGAAAACCTATGGAACATCGAGGATGGATATGAAGAAGTAGAGAAAACAATTTTTTGTTGCTAGGAAGGATTGGCAAAGTGGAACAAGGGAAAGATTGTACAAATTGAAGACTTGGAGGACATGTATCTGAAGAACTACTTTGAGATTTATGTGTTGAATCCTAGAAGATGTTCTTCAAGCTGTTGAGAACATATTTTCACCCTTGGGGTGTCTGATGTAGGAGCATCCTAGGGTAGACCTAGAAATCATGCATGATGAAGGGATTTTAGCTTTGGAGTTGAGGGCTCGATAACCAAAGGAGTGGTGCTAGGTAGTTACTAGTAGTGTTTCCCAAGATGCTTAGTCACTGAAGGAGTCCAAAATCTACAATGTTACATGATTTATACTATGTTGCTTGATACACATTGCAGTGCTCGACATGTGTTGGTTTTTCTGTACCTATGGAACTTGGCAATACTTGTGGGAGCTTGACTATGCTTGTGGTTGCTAATGCTAGGTATTTTGGGCTTGCCAAATGAAGTTAGTGGATAAAATAACAAACATATGTCACCCTTTTATAAAGGAAAAGACTAACAAAAGTATAACTATTCAACTTCAATGACATAAAACTGGTATTATTATTTAGAATTTGAAAATGAAGTAAACTAATGAAATGTGTAGAAATGGACAAATTTTAGGATTATTAATTTTAATGATTATTTTGTATAAGAATTTATATATTTTCCTAATTTTTAAGGATGATTTTTGAGTTTCCAAAAATGAGGGGTCTAGTTCCCACCACAAAATTATATGGAAATAAACCTTTTTTTCCCTTTGATCTCAGATTGTATTATAGATGGAATATATAGCTAGATCAATCAAAAAGAAAGGTTGTCTTTTGACCTATAGTTTCTTTTCTATAACAATTCAAATTTTAACTCACCTTAAATTGATAGTTTTTAAAAATAAATCTATTATAACCAAAAGGAAAAATATATATATTGGAAGAGGACTCTTTCCTCTAGAACATCATATTCTTTTTTAAGTTTTTTGATAAGATTATAATTTTTTTCTTTCTCAAAATTAACATCTTCTTGAGTGTTAAAATATGTACTTGTAGTATTTTTTAATTACAATATACTATATCTAAGTAAAATAATATAAAATCTACATGAGAATATTATTTTCATTGACCTCTATAGAATGGTGTTTATACATTATTAAAAAAATATCATTGAAGAGAGTAAGAGTTATTGAAATATCATTTTTCTAAAATAAATTTTTTTCTTTAGTAATTGGACACAAACTAGTATCAAACATGCATTTAATAGATATTTCTAATTGGAAAAGTGTGAGAACATATACAAATTAGCTAGAATGGATTAATCTAGATAATAGGTTTGAAAGAAAACATTTACATACAAGTACTCAAATTTAATCATTCTAATAAGTTAGCCTGAAATGTAACACAACTTTGTATTTTTACCCTCTTGATGATTTAATAACCATCTTGGAGCATTTAATGCATATGGTGTGAGATCATGATGTGGAGGGATCGTGGGAGATTTTGTGGACCTATTTGGGTTTGGTTATTTGACCTAGGTATATTTAATAGGTTTTGTAAGCCTTCTAAGACATTTGGTATTTAATATCTCTTGTAGGCTGGCTCGTGGCTTATTTATATATTTCATATAAGGGTTTATTTAATTTGTAACTTGCTAGGCCGACATGTGGCTTAGTTGGGTACAAGTAAAGGATCTTTTTGAGACTTCAATCATGGTCATTCAACATGAGAAGGAGTAGCTTAGAGGAGCATGTTGGTATTCTTGTCATTGCACCAAAAGCTCAAGCTCTCAATGAACGTCACAAACATTAGACTTACCTACATCCAGAAGAGGCAGTTAAGCCATGTCGTGAACCCTGAAGGAGGTACTGACCAACAAGTCAAAAATCTCCCCCTCATCACCAACTGAGGGTTCTGTATTGACAGAATGAAGGAGACCTCCTAAGATTCGAACCTATGACCTAAGGCTCTAATACCAATTGTTGGTATGTTTTTTGTTATGCCAAAAGCTCAAGTTCTCATTGAATGTCACAAACACTAGACTTACCCATATCCATGAGAGGTGGTTAAGCATGTTGCAAACCCCAAAGGAGGTGTTGACCAACAAGTCAATAGTGTAAAGCATAGCAAAGCTAGTAGCTAAGTGCACCCTTATTAAACAAGAAGGTTTCTTGGTGGCTTTTGAGAAAAAATTTAGATTCTTCTTAGAGTTTTTGCTAGATTGTGATTCTTGACTAGCTAGTGGTTAGACCTGGTGAGGTCTTAATTGCTTTGTATTTGGTCATAACTTGAAAGCCCTTATAGTCAAGCCAATTGGTGGGGGCTAGGAAATCTACCTTGGAATCACAACATGGTGTAGGAGGAAAAAGAGGCTAAATAACGTTAGGCTAAGGTTGGAAAGATTCTATCTCAATCCAATGTAGGTGTTAAATTATGGTTGCTGCACCTTGAAATTCTCCCCTTTTTTGGGTTTGATGAATTTTCCATTGACTTGATCATCCCCCTACTCCAAATGGCTTCAAGCCAAAGTATTGCATTAAAATTGAGAAGATGTGATTCAAGGATAAGAAATTTATGGATCCTCTACATCAATAGTGGGTAAATTGCCATTTTCTTATGGATCTAGAATGTTTTAGGTAGCTATAAAATTAGTCTTTATGAAAGCTAAAAAATAAAAAAGTTACCCCATTTTTAAAAAATGCATGAGCTCTCGTTTTCTTTTTCTTTTTAAACATGCACTCCCAACTTTAGTTTTTGATAAATTAAAATTAAAATTTGTGATAAATTTTTGAGGAAAAGTATAAAATCATTGTCTAAATTTTTGTGCCTAGGATGTATGGCCTAGGCCCAAATGATTTTTGTACTAATTTCAAATTTGTCCAAAATGGATAGGTTTTATATGAAAATGGGAGGTTTTGGGCACTTTGGAGCCCAACAGTGATGTTCATTTTGGCTCAAAGTGACTAGAAAATGAAGTTGTCCCCCCCCCCCCCCCCCATAAAAAAAATCCTTGGATTAAAAAGAATTGAAAACCGTGAACAAACCTGTCAGGAAAGAAGGGGGGTTGTGAAATTCTTAAGCTCTGATACCATGTTGAATTTAAGGAAATCTCAACCAATAGCTCCCAATAATCACTTGCATGCAAGAACATGTCATAGAAAGAGAGAAGAAAAGTTATCGAGGCTTGAGATCATAGATAGATCCTTATAAAATATGATCAAAACCCTAAAAGATAACTAACCTGGGTTACATTATAACAATTAATAAAAGAATCAATAATTACATGCCTAAATTTTACCTTTACTAAAATAGAGATAATAAGTAATTTAATATTTAAATCAAAATAATTTCATTAATAATAAAATACCGTATTTCTCTAACTAAGATATCTCCAATCACTTGCATAATTTTAAGTTTGAAAATATATTGTACAACACAATTTGTGGAAAAAAGATTAAAAATTGATTTTTCATATCCAAACTCAAATATCTCTACATAATGTGGAAATCATGGCACATTTATCTTATTATAGTTGGGATCTCAATTTCACTCAAGTAACAAACACTCAAGCAACACCCAAGAAACATACCAAACCTGCTTGAAAATAAAGTGACTAGGATTCACATTTTTTCAGTCATGCATGATAGCTATTTAGAGTCAAAATGAACAAGAATAGTTTCCTTCCCTAAAGTTCCCAGATTATATCTACCAAACTACTTGTATGTTGTTCGATGGGAGGGCTCAATAGTAGTTCTACATAGAAGATTGTTCCAACCTTTTTGATAGAGGGATATTTAAGTTTAGAGTCTTAAAGTGGCTAGGATTATGACTTTATTTACTCCCACATAGCTATAATGATGTTTGTATAAAATTTGATGAACATAGGATTTGAATCAGTAACTTCATCCATCATAATAGTTTATTGTTTACGCATATCACAAATCTCTAAACTGAAATTTAAATATGTTAAAAAAGGATAGCCATAAAATTTTTAAAAAACTAATAATTAAGGAGGAAAAATAGATTACAAGAAAGAGTAGATTTAGCATGGAGATTGTTGATTGATGCAACTAATTCTCATGAAGAAATATTTTTGGCAAATGGATTAATGTTAGTTGGGAAGAAATCCATTTGAAGAATGTCACTAAGTAAATTTGAATGTATTAGACTATGAGAATCAAAAATTTGGGTAAGTGTATATTTCTTGATTCGATTTCCTCTACCTAAACTAATTAGCTTGGTAAATCAAAGCCACCATTCAACCCAAAAACTAGGAAGCATTTATAGAAATTGACCATTCCCTAGTATTGAAATTGGCGTTAAGAATACATATAGTATAGGAAATTCTACAGACACTTCTGATGTTCTAATAATGAAATAGGTTTTGTGCAAAGGGAAAAAAATTGACGTTGTTCTCAATAATCTTAAAGAGAATTTTATGTTGACATTAAAATTCATATTGATAACGAGATGGAAGAAAGGGAAATTGGTAACAATAGTTTCAATAATGATTACTTCAATATTGCTAAATCTAGTCCTGTCAGTGGGCTTTAAAGATGACACAATAGAAAAATGTGACAAAAACTCTCCCCTTTTTATTTCTAGAGAGAATCCACAATAGATAGAAAATAGAAAATTGCATACCTACAGTTCATATTTAATCTACAAGAATAAACACACACACTGGTTCACCTCTTGAACTATCATCCCTCTGTCACACAATTCAAGTAGAAGAATTTGTTTTGTTTCCAAGGGTTTTATCAATGACATTCAAAGAAAATGGGTAAAAGGAAACTGTTAGAATAGCATCCAAAATATCCTAGGGTTCACTCTAAATCTAGGAAAGGAAGAGCAGGACTACTAGAAATATAAAACCTAAATAGCTTTCAGATACAAGTACACTCTTAATATCACAAACATAATATAGTATGGTACAATGCTCAAATCTAAAACTACTACAATTTTCATTTCCTTTCCTCAAGACTTTTAATAGAATACTAATAATTATTTTATTACTTGGTTAAAACATGTAGCATGTTTGTCACCGAGAAGAGCAGTCATTTATGGGCAGCCCTTAAACATCACACATTAAGGAACAAATTAAACCTAGGAAAAAACAATCAACATTAACTATTTAACATTTTTTTACCCTAGGAGGCAGTCATTAATGTGTGATGTTTAAGCCAACCTTCCAACCTCTGTCCCTAGGCATATGTGAAATGTAGAAGCACAAAAAAGGTGCATACAACATGTCCACTAACCTACATAGTGCTATTGGAAAGAAAACAAGAGACACGTCATATTGCCACATGAAACCTACTACAAATGACACTCTACTTCACCTAGAAATTGTCACGCTATCATCTCTATAGTCTTTTTATAATAAAAAATTCTAGTCAAATAATATAAAAGACTAGAAAATTTGTTGTAGTCAATAGTACAAAAAGAGTTTATATTTTTGAAGTGCATTTAATTCTGGTATTTCTTCAACACTATAGTTTATCACAATTTTTCCATCTTACCTGATTCCCGAGAAAGAAACTCATGTTCAAAGAACACTCAAAACATTAATCTCCTTCGTTAACATAAAGAACTAACAAACATATTACAAATAAAACTAAGAAATCACATCTCAATTTTACGAGTAAATAAAACTCATTCAAAATTTACGAATCTCTAAATTTTGTTTCAAATAACTATACCACAATTAGATACGTGTGCAAAATAATGGCCCACTTTCCTACTCATGGTGTTATTTTATAGTATATCTCTAGTATTAGGCTATACCAAACTTATGATTTTTATGGTCAAGCCCAATCACAATCAAATAAAACTCATTCAAAATTTACCAATCTCTAAATTTAATTTCAAATAACTATACCACAATCAGATACATGTGCAAATAATGGCCTACTTTCCTACTCATGGTGTTATTTTATAGCATAACTCTAATATTAGGCTATACCAAACTTATGATTTTATGGTCAGGCCCAATCACAACCAAATAAAACTCGTTCAAAATCTACCAATCTCTAAATTTAGTTTCAAATAACTATAGCACAATCTGTGTGCAAATAACGGCCCACTTTCCTACTCATTGTGTTATTTTATAGCATAACTCTACTATTAGGCTATGCCAAACTTATGATTTTTATGGTCAAGCCCAATCACAATCAAATAAAACTCATTCAAAATTTTCCAATCTCTAAATTTAGTTTCAAATAACTATACCACAATCAGATACATGTGCAAATAATGGCCCACTTTCCTACTCATGGTGTTATTTTATAGCATAACTCTAATATTAGGCTATACCAAACTTATGATTTTTATGGTCAGGCCCAATCACAACCAAATAAAACTCATTCAAAATCTACCAATCTCTAAATTTAGTTTGAAATAACTATACCACAATCAGATACGTGTGCAAATAATGGCCCACTTTCCTACTCATAATGTTATTTTATAACATAACTATAATATTAGACTATACCAAACTTATGATTTTTATGGTCGGGTCCAATCACAACAAAATTCAGAGTACCAGCACCGAACAATGAATATTATGAAGAGAAGCGGTTGGCGGCTACATTACATGACTCAATCAAAGGCAAGGATTTGCGCAATTAAGGGCACGACGACTGGATAAATAATGTGGATTCTATTGGTCTTCTTGAAATGACATTACTCATAAAGTTCTGCTGGAACTCAATTTCGATGACTAAAGCGAGTACCTATCAATAACAACCGGGCCTACGCCTTAGTATTCACATAACACTACTAAATTTTCATCTGGTTACCTAAACAATTACTACCACGTTTCCGGGCAAATCGCCTTGTAATGAGCACAAGTGCCATAGAATCGGAATGGAGAAACCAACGTCTATGTAAAAATAACATGTCAATAATGTGAGAGAGCGAAAAAGAATTGTGTAGATTATAATAATCAGAAAATTAGAGAACTCAAACATAAATATGCTATGAAATACAGTCATTCTTAAATATCACATATTAAGGAAGAAATGAAGTTTAGAAAATAAGTCAATTTTGAATATTCAACACTTTTAACTTACAAATCAAACCTTAATATATGATATTTAAGCCTTCCAAAAAAACAAAATAGAAAAGCTCGAAAAGTTAGATTCCAACATTTTCCCTAAAACATCGCCCTAGGCAAAACATGCGCCAAAGAAAATGAGAATGAGGAACCCTCTGCTACAAAGATAGGAGATGAGACTCAGATCTACGTATCGTATTTAACCGAGGAAGATGTAACCATGATTGGAGCTTGTAAGATCTCGGCTGCATGGACCATACAACGTGTGGTGCTGGTCATGTAGATGCCGGAAATCAATTTCCACATATGTAATTTGAGAGCTCGTTTCTCTAGTATTTAACAGATTATTTATGTTTTTTAAAATTTTAAGCTTTTCTATACTACATTTTACTTCTTGAAAAAACTGAAGGGCGATGATGTCACAGCCAACAAAAAGGAAAGCTTCTTCGAATTTGTCAAATTAAGTTTGGAAACATTCATGTCAGACGTATAATTCCATAATGAAATGGATGTTTTGAAAGAAAAATTCCTAGTCATGACAAGAAAAGAATCGATTGAAAACAATGGCCATGTGATTGTATATACAAGATGCTAAGACTTCCTAAAGATGCCCAGACATGTAATAATAAGTTCATAGGTGGGGCTAACTCCGTTATCAATGTTCAACAAACTATAGCCATCGTATGCTTTACTCGCATTCTTTTGGAGCCAAGAGGCAAGTGAAGTTTAGAGTTATATGTTGTTGGTTAATTTTAGATTTTTCTCCTTCTTATTTTACATTTATAATCGGCTAAAGTATGTTTGTTTGTTGGAATTAAATTGAATTGGGTAGGAACAATTTTTTTATTTTTTTTTAAATTTAGTTTGAATGCGTCAAATTAGAATTAGAATTGGAATATATTTTTTGAATGCTCATTTTGGTTCAAAATAAGGATTTATTAATTCCATCTTAAGAGGTGCAATTGGAATTGGAATTAATCAAATTTGAATTATTATTTTTCTCGCTCAACAAAAACTCAAGCAAATACATTTCATCTCCATCAATCTCAAGTGAAAACTACTATTGTTAGCACAAAATTGGAGAATAAGGAATACCCCCTTATAAAGATGACCTTGCTAGATGCAACCTGCAGACAATATATGGCAACCAATGTATTTATTCTATTTTTTTTTCACTAACTTGTAGTATTGACCACTTCAAAATGATATTCAATTTTGTGAGTGAAGGATGGATGGTGATTGGTTTGGCTTTGTCCTTTGAACTCATTCTTTGAAATAGAGATGGGTTGGTTTCTATTGTATTAGTAATCTAAGCTCTCATAGGAGTTTTATATTGTGTTTTGCAATGTGGTGTTTGACATGTATCAAAGTAAAGATAAACTAGTATGCACAAAATAGAGCAAAGATTGTTTTGTTAGAATGATTAGAATAACTGAGGTAGGCTGAATTAGTTATCCTTAGGTCCAGTTGTGCCAATTCAACTTTTAACAACTTTAAACAAATTAATGATACTCATACATCCACTTAGCCAAAATAACAATTCATCAGTAGTTCAACTAATTTATCTCATTATTTAGGTCTCTATTTAGTATATGTTGAATAATAGAAACATATAATAATAAATAGTATGAAACATGAATACAATATTCACACAAGTATGACATTAGCATTTAAGGTGAAAACCCAATTTGGGAAAAACCACCAAGTAACATGTTACCACTTTTCACTCTTCTGAAGTGAGGTTGGTTAAGAGCCAACCTTGTGAAAGGTTACAAAACACGATGTTAGGTGTGATGCTATTAAAGGATTTAATCACCTTGTTAGAAACAATCTTGTTAGAGGTATTTAAAATATCCCATTAGAGTGTCACCTTGATTAAAGGATTTACAATATGATTGTTAGGTCAACCTTGATTAAAGTGTTTTACTACCACAATGCTTAGAAAGTAACAACTAGGATAATCTGATAAAATGAAACTCACTTTGCAAATTTAGATCTTGATTTTGCTAATTCCTAGTTCACTGATTGGACTTCATCACATGCTCCATCTTAGACCTGCTTGGAAACTCTTCAAACAATCATGTTCACCAACTTATCACTTTCTCTTGCAACTCTATTCTTCACTTGTCCTTCACAAATTTGTCAATCCAACAACCAATTGTAAAACATCTCTTATGCCTCCATAAATAGAAAGGTTTGATCTTTTTTTGCTTAAACATAACTATAGATCTTCAAGTTTGATCAAATTTATTGAATCTATTCATCACTTTGTCCTTCTTTCTTGAAAATTCTCATAAAATCCTCACCTTAGATTTCTTAAAAAACTCAATTCAAACATTAAATACACCAACTCATCAATCCTTGTCTTTTACTCATTTTGACTCTTCCATAAATTCAACAATGTCGGCCTCAAATCTTGATTCTTTTACAAGCTGTAAATTTGTTGACACTCAGTCATCATGATGTTCTTTAGCTTGGGCATCACTAGGTAGATCGATCAATACTGGTCTATCTTTCTTGGCTTGCGCTTGCTTTCTTGACCTTCACTATGTTCGATCAATACTTCAATTTACCTACATCTTTCTCAACCATTACCATCACTCATCTCATACCTTTTTCCCAGCTATTACTTAAGCTCCTTAATCTTCTTCTTGGTAATGTTTAAATTCTTCAATGACCTAGTAACTTGTCACTTAGTTAAGCTTAGTGTGTTACTCAACTTTTTGTCTTCTATCAAACATATCATCAACACTTCAACTCATCTTTCTTCTTCACTTAATAAAATGATCAAACAACACACTACTTTATCAAATACTAACTAATCAAGTGATGATTCTAGCTCCATCATACTTAAGTTCATCTTTACTCAACAACTTTACTAGTTCATCTTGTTATCTCTCTTTTCAAAAAAAATTCAATCAATCAACTGATATGACACTCTACACCATTAGAAAATGTCTTACCAGTAAGGTTTGACATCAATGACAACATAACACTTATTCTAATTGTAGTTTCCAAAAATTTCCCTCTTTGGCATTGATGGTAACACCTTTAGCTAACATGCAATGGAAAAAGTGTTCTCTTGATTTTCACTTTCAACTTCCTCTGTGTCTTTTATAAAATATTCATCAATATCCTTAGTTTCATTTTGATGCTCATCAATGCAATTTCTAATATACTTCTTATTTTCTTCTTTACATTTGTCCATCTGTGATACCAATTAAAATTCATCATTGCAATACCATTTGCAATGACTCCCTCTTTGATATATCCTCTCATGATGGTAACTTATCATACATTCTCCCTGACACATTTTTAGATATTGGATGGTAACTTGACATTGATCTACCTCTTTGACAAAAATGCTAAAGAAATCATCCACTATACACATCATCTCCTGTATCACTATATAGATTGATCTTTTAACTATCTCTCCCCCTTTCATCTTCTTTTTCTAGCCTTATCAACTCATGCTTTTTTCATTTTCATACATTTATTAAGCTCCTAAAGGGTGACCTCCTACATTAATCTATAAGATCTTCTGATCATAACAATTGATGCAATGGTATATCTCTTCTTAGTTTTCTTCAAATAGGGGAATGACCCCTAACTTATCTCTTAGATATACAAATAAATTCTTGTGTAGTGTCTTAGTGAATATATCAGCTATATGTTACTTTGTATTCACATATTTTAGTCTTACTTCTTTGTCTTGCACTAATTCCCTTAAGTAATGATACTTAATTGAAATATGCTTGGGTTTTGTGTGCATCACAGGATTCTTAGATATGTTTATAGAACTTGTGTTCTCACAATATATCACTATAAGTTTAGTTATCTCTTTGCAATTAACTAGTGTTGCAACATATTTAGCTTCTACTATAGATTGAGACATATGATTTTGCTTCTTTCTTATCCATGATATCAATTTCTTGCCTAGGAAGAAAGGTCCTTCACTTGTACTCTTTCTATCATCAATATTTCAGGGCAATCAACATTTATGTATACTTTCAACTCAAACTTGTCATTTTTCTTATACCATAAACCATAGTCTCTTGTACCTTTCAAATATCTCAGTATCCTTTTTATAGTCATCATGTGATTGTCCTTAGTATTAGCAGAACATCTTGCAATAATACCAATAACTAATGTAATGTTAGGTCTTCTATGAACAACATGTTGCAATTCGCCAATCATTGATCTGTATAGTGTCAGATTTACTTTAGCAAAATAATTGTTCTTCACAATTTTATGTCTAGTGGCCATACATGTTCCAATTAGTCTTGAATCTTCCATTCTAAAGGTCTTCAATATCTCCTATATATACTTTGATTGTGTAATGTATATACCTCCTTTCATTTGATAGACTTAAAAACCAACAAAGAATTTAATCTCTTGAAACATTGACATCTCAAATTATTTCATCTCATTAGAAAATGATTTGCACATTAAATCATGTCCTCCAAATATTATATTATCAAAAAATATTTCAGTTAGCAATGTTTTATCCTCAAATTCACTTTTTGAGTACATATTCCTATTATCATTCATTCATGCAAAACCAATTTTCACCAAATATGTATATAATTTTATATCATGCTCTAGGAGCTTGTTTCAAACCATACAATTATTTGTACAACTTACATACCATATTATTCTTTCTAGGCTCAACAAATCCTTTAGGTTATTCAATGTAGACTCCTTCAAATATTTCATTCAAAAATTTAGATCTGACATCCATTTAATATATCATGAATCCTTTGTAAGTAGCATATGCAAGTAATGTTCTTACTCCTTCCAACCTTGCAACTAGTGTAAATGCCTCTCCATAGTCAATTCATTCCTCTTGTGCATATCCCTTACAAACCAATCATTCTTTGTTCCTTGTGACTTCACCTTTCTCATTCAACATGTTTCAAAATAACCACTTGGTTATTGATCTCTAACCATTGTTTCCTATTAGTGCCCAACACTTAGCAATTTTTCAAGGTAGAGTTTTTTGGTCATTACTATGACTGATTCATCTAATGAAGGTTGAGTATTCATGGACTTGTTTATATTTTAGTACAAGTTGAGCACATCTAAGGTTGACACGAACTTGAGTATAAACTCTAAGAATTTTCCTAAGGGAAAAATTCAACCAGGAGCTAAGAACTCAAACACAAGCACAACTGTAGACCAAGAGAGAGAGAGAGAGAGTATGATCAAAATGATGATATATTCTATATGCCATGATAAGAGTATACTAAGAGTGCCTGTATAAAAAGGCCTCTGAGATACATCTAGAATGCCTTGTAATCAGCTACATGATATGTCACAAAACCAAGCAAATGTCCACTAGATATGGGTTATCCTCCATTAAGCACAAAAGTATGTGCGATGATGTGATGATAAGCCTATAAGGGTGTGACATGAAAATCAGCGTTGTAAACACCATATGCTAAAATAGAGTTGCATACTCCTATGTTGTCTACATGATAGCTCAAAAAGGTGTACAAACTCCTAAGTGTCTCACAAATAAAAATAATAAAATAATTCGTTAACCTAAGTAAACTTAAGTAAGTGTAAATAATAAATATGTATTTACACCAACACCCCCCCACCTTAAGTACAACTTAGGGGAATGCCCTTAAGCTTACGAAACTAGGATGAAGATGCATAATGGGTCCCAGCTACAATGCCATGTTAGGTACCCATATACATAATGATATGGAATCTCTCATAAAGCAGAGAAAGAGGGAAAACCTCATGGGAAAAGCACTTCCCCAAAAAGAGAGATAAAAGGGATGCATCAATGGACAGAGTAATCAAGACCCCCCCATTACGATATACATCCAATATATACATAAGAGAATGAGAGAAGGAAGAGAGACAGAATAGGCTCCCCCCCCCCCAAAGAAGAATGCCAACAAGTGAAAGCTATGTCGATGAAGAAGTTGGTCCAAGAATGTAGAATGGTGTTCCTTCCCTTAGGAAGAAATAAAGGCAAAGGTACACTTCTAAATATGTATGGTGGCCCTGAAACCTGCTCAAGTATCCTTGTGCTGATGCTGATGCTCACCCCTTCCAACTATGCTAAAAAGAATGAATGCAAATCTGGCAAAGATGTCTGTTGAACTTGTTCCACTGAACCATCTATCTCCTCAACTTACAAAGAGACATCTGCTAATTTTTTTTCATAAGGATCCATAATTACACCAACCTAAATAGATTGATCATGTAGAGAATGGACATGAGGGTTAGAGTAAGCCCTCACAACAATTATTGAAGGATCATCATCATCAATGAGAAGATGTAAGTCCTCAAGTCTATCTCCCAAGTCAACTGAAGCTAAAGTTGGAAGGAAAGATGTACCATGCTATGTTAGACCTTTCACTGTGGAAATGTAAGCATGTGGACTAGACTAATGTGACCTCTCACTACAACTCTCGATAGAACCCCACGTGTCTGAACCTGTTGAAGCACTATCGTTGGTGTCACTATCATTTTCCACTATGTATGATGTGTGGAGAGGATTAGAGGATAAGCTAGGAGAACTTTCTTCAAAGCAAACATCCTTCTCCATAAATATCTCATGTATCTTGAGATCCATCAATTTGTAAGCCTTTGTATTGTCTTCATATCTAATGAAGGTACAAGGCCTAGGTGTCGATGCCTTGCAACTCTTGGAAGAAAGGTTTGCCCATGCTAGACAACCAAAGACTCTAAGGTGTCTCACAACTAGTTTTCTGCTGCACCATGCCTCAAAAGGAGTCTTCTTGTCTAAGGCATTATGAGGAGACCTATTAAGTATGTGAGTAGCACTATTAATGGCTTCAAATTCTAAGGTAGGATCGAGAGACTTGGTCTTTATCATGCAACTTGCCATGGTCTTGATAGTCCTAATCCTCATTGCTACAACATCTGTCTTGTGTGGACTGAATGCTGGTGGGTTCTAAAGATCAATCCCCTCAATTCTGCAAGAGTCTCTAAGTCTTCTATCTACATATATGTTCTCATTTTCCACCCTTAGTACCTTGATGGCTTTCCTTGTTTTGTGTTCAACATGAGTTTTGAAATCTTGAAGCTTATGAACCACTTCACTCTTCTGATGAAGGAAGAAGACCCAACTAAATCTTGAAAAGTCATCAACAAATGTGAGTATGTAGTGGCCTTGGCTGACTAAAGTCACTGCAAAGGGCCCTACTAAAACCATGTGAACTAATTGAAGAATAACTAGAGCTCTAGAAGACTTCCCTTTATCATACTTCTCCTTGAGATTCATATCCACTAAAAAAGATGAACATTCTCCCTTAGAAAAACTAATATTAGGTAGACCTTTGACAATGCGTTTAGAGCAAAGTTGCTGAAGAGAGTGGAAGTCAAGGTGAACAAATAGCTCATGCCATAAGTTGATGTGTGAATGTGAGTGAGTCAACAAGGCTTGAGAAGGAGACCTAGGCACAAAGTGGTAGAAGGAATAAAGCCTCTTGTCATCATTGACTTTCTCCACTGCAACCAATGAATCATCTCAAAGACTTTGCACCATCACTAAATCTAGAAAGAACTCAACTTTGTGACCATCTCCTAAGTGAGTGATTTGGTAAACTAAGAGGAGATTGGAGCTAAGGTTTGGAACATAGAGGACATATTTGAATTCCCCATTTTCCATTTCCACATGTGGTTTCCCTACAACTTCCATCTTAGTATCATCTCCCACAAAGATGTGTGGTACCTTTGACTGTTTTAATGAAGAAAATTCTTCCTTTGAAGAACCCATATGATAACAGGCACCAGAGTCAAGTATCCATTCCAAAGAACTTGTGTTTTCCATAAGTGCTTACCCTTTACCCTTTGAAGAGGTTGGAGTTGAATCCTTGGAAGTACTTGGCACTTGAATCTTGTTCTTCCTAAGTAGATTTTCTAACTCATCGATTCTTTTTGTCTTGCAATGATGCTCATCATGATTTGTCTTTTTGTAGTATGAACAAAAGATTTTTTCCTTCTTTTCATTACTTCCCTTCTTATTGGAAGAAGAACTGCCTTGTTGTGAAGAGGATTGCTATGTCTCATATTGTGTTTTCTGCTTCCATGGCTTCTTCTTCTTGTTGCTTTTCCCTCCTTGACTCAATTTTTCCTCATCACTAGCTACCAAGGCTTTGGTCTTTAATGACTTGAGAAGTCCAAAATCCACCAAGTGAGATTGTTCAACAATCAACATCTCTACAAATGCATCAAAGGAAGGCTTGTGGTAGGTAGATCCCATGGTCAACCTGTGAGTATTAAGACTTGAAACAAAGTTAGCATGCTCAAAAGGTAGACTCTTTAGGATGTGATGAATCAACCTGTCATCCTTCATGGGATTTCCTCAATCTTTAAGAAGTGCCCTATACTCATTGACTTTAATGATGTAATCCTAAATTGTGTCAAAATTCTTTGAATCCAAGAGAAGTAGATCATCCTCAATCTAAAATCCCTTTTCTTCATCCACCTTACCATACAACTATTCAAGTTTATCCCAAGCTTCTTTAGATTCTAAACAATTTTTAGTGTGAAAGAGAAGATGCCCATGTACACAACTCCAAATAGCTCCTAAAGCCTGTTGGTCTTGATTTTGCCAATCAATGAGTTCTTTAGCATCAATAGGTTTGGTAATATTACCATCAACATAAATACTATATCATTTTTCCATTAATCTACTCCATGCAATATCTTTCCATGTAGAATAATTAAGTGAAGTTAGAGGAGGACATTGAAAACCCATGATGTAGAAATGAAAAGAGCACGATAGAGAGACACAAAAAATATAGTGCACACCCCCCCTTTTCACTCAATCAAAAGACCCCCCCAAAAAAGATGTTGTTGGCACTTTATAAGTAGTGTGTTTACAATGGGCCACTTGTCAAAATGAACAAAGTAGACTTTCTAATTTTTCTTTTACAACTACCTTATGAAGCTTAAATATGTCAGTTAAGAATTGTAGCTTAGATTTACAATAATTCTAAAAAAGAATCAAAGCTTTATAATGTCAAAAAAATCGTAATTATAAAAGTGGGAAATTGGTCCATAGAACCCTAGAATCTAACTTTAGATCTGGAAAGTAGATGAAAAAATACACACTTTCAAAAAAAATAAAAACTGGAAAAGTGACAAATGTGCCCGTACAGAGCTTTTCAAGTTGCAAAATGTAGGATTATGCAGGTATAGGTGCCAAAAAATGAAATTTTTGCAAAATCTATGCACCAAAACCAGAAAACAACATCACCACTAAAAAATTGAAGAAATTTTGCCCAAATTCAAAAAAAATTACACCTGAATCAAAGTCTGGATGTCTAAGATATGATCTCGTAAAGTTAGGCTACCAAATTGAAAAGCAATCTGGAGAAGGGTCTGGAGAAAAAATTTTGATGCTAAATTTGATGGTCAAATAGTTGTCATTGTAGTTATAAAATTTCTTGGTTTTGATGGTCAAACAGCCATCAAATTTTTCTTGGTTAAAGATGACATCAGCAGAAAAATAGTGCCCTTGGTGACATGTCTACTGACAAGGCATTTGTATGTGATGACATCACTAGTGATGTGTCTCTAGCCTACATGGAGGTGATGTCAGCTCTAGTTGAGTTGGCAAAAGAACTGTGTGTCATTGTCGTGTACGCGTGTCAGATAGAGAATAGACCACATGTGTCTACATTTTTGTTGTGGCAGAGACCACGTGGTGACTCCTTACAAGTTGTGTGTCCAAAGCTATTGTGGGTGTTTGTTCCCTACATGGCTGACATAGTTGAATCAATCCATGGACAAGAGTTTTAATGAATCCTTGCTAAAATTTTGAAACAGCTGGATGATTTATGTTTTCTATGGCCAGAGAAGGACAGATTGTCTGAGCATTAATAGTAGGTACAGGCCCACTGCCAAAGGTATAACAAAGCCATGCTGGAAGTAACAGTCTGGTGCCAAAAACCTTAAGATAATTGTAGAAAAATCCAATGCTAGTTGAGATTTGAAAAAAATAGTCACTAAATCTGCATTCGTCAGAAAAGTGCTTTAATGACACCAATGCTAAAAATTGGAGTCTACCGTAAAGGGTTCAGGCCGCCGACAAGTGGGATTAATCCCAAATGAGCTGTGTGATGTTGCCATTTGCAATATAAATATAAACCACCATAGAGTAAAACCAAAATAAGAGTGGCCGACAGTGATTGAGGCTTGTTGCCGATATGAAACAAAGCAATGCCAAATTTTCAAAAAAAATTCTAGAAATTTGGAAAAGTGGCCACTGTGAGCTATATGTGTAGTATAGCCAAATTTATGTCGAAGCCCTATGATAAATTAAAATATACTATGTGGATCTGAGATCTAACAGTCGAGGTCTACAAAAAAAAATTCTCTGCTTGGTGCCCGAAGGGCAAAATTTTTTTCGAAAATTAAAAGTAAAAAATGCAGAGAAAATCAATATAGGTCCAAAAATAAATTAATGAAATCTGCAAATGACCATACCCAAATTGCAAACAAGGGCCTCCAAGGTCCAATTTGCAAAAATAAATTGCCTCACAGTCGACTTTAGGCAAAGGTAGCCGAGTTTATAGTCGATCTTCACTAGTTCAATATTTTGGACATAATGGCGAGATCAGATCTAGCACTAGATGCTCCTAATTTTTGCAGTACTCTAGATTCAAGCTAAGTTGCTGAAGGAAGAGTGGGCTCGAATAGCTATGTGATGAGAAAATCTTCAAGTTTCTCTTATACCATGTAATAATTTTTCTAAGGAAAAAATTCAACCAGGAACTCAGAACTCAAACACAAGCACAACTATAGACCAAGAGAGAGAGAGAGAGTATGATTAGAATGACAATATATTCTATATGTCATGATAAGAGTGTTGGAAATGATTGAAAAGATCATGAGGAAAGTTGTTAGGATGATCTTATGGAACTGGTAAAGAATGTTCTCAATCATTGTTTTGTCATTGATGTCAAACTTGCTACTTGTAGGAATGACAATTGTTTTAGTGATCCAATTACTATCAGTTAATTGATTGACAAGAAGGAGGAAATTAATAAGATGTAACTAGTACACCAAGAGAAAGGTTGAAGTTATGATGTTGTAATGAAGTACAAGGATCAGCTAAGCCATTGATGAAAAAGTGTGTTGATGACATACTATAAGACACAGAGAATGGGCACACTGAAACATATCAAAGATCTAAAGTTTTAGCTAAGACATCTGTAAAGCCTAACGAAAGTTCATTAGAGAGAGGGAGCTGAGCAAGCTAGTAGGTGCTGAACAGATTCCTAGTTGAAGCTGAGCAAGTGAACTTCAAGTGCCGAGTAAACTTCAGATGCTGAGTGATACAGAATTTATCAAGAGCCGAGTAAACTTTAGATGTCGAGTGATACAGAATTTATCAAGTGCCAAGTGAACTTTAGGTGCCGAGTGATACATTTTTATTTAGGTGCCGAGCTATCCAAGAAATAGATGCCAAGCATCAGAAAACTAATAGTGTCGAGTAACACAAAGGTGTCGAGCACCAGTAAATCAATAATGTCAAGTTGCTGCATTATTTTGAGAATCAAAGATTTGCTATATCTAAGCCAACAAGGTTGTTATCTAGAAGTTTGTAAATTAAATGAAAGATAAGAATGATGAGCTGGTGGCACAAAACACCATGTAGAACATTTTTAAAAGATACAACTGATGAAGTTTTTAATAAGAGCAAGATATGGGATAGATACATTGTATCCTACCTAATCCATTTGAAATCCTAAAATTGGAGAGGGAGAATTGAGCGAAAAAGGAAAATCAAATTTCTATTTAAGGAGACATAAGTTCATGAAGAAGATAGAGAGAGAAGCGGTCAAGCATGAAAGCATAAAATGTTGAAGGAGGTGCTAAAGAAGAAAGAGAGCATAGTTACTCTATTTCAATAAGAAGACCTCAGATATGGATGCATTGGTATAATGAGTAGGAAGACTCAAGGAGACGAAGCTTGAGAAGAAGACAAGTAGTTAGAGCTGAAGTGTGATCTGAACTCTGCAAAGTATGTTGTAAGTTATATTAGATCAAAAAGTCATTATTGTTACTCTCTAGCAATTGTAGTTTAAATCCTATGGACTTAGGTTGGTTTAATAGCCATGAGGTAAATCCTTTAACAGGGTGACATTCCAAGTGAATGTTCAAAAGTCTTTTAACCAGGCCCATTCCTAATAGTTTGGTGAAATCCTCTAATAAGGTCACATTTAACAGTGTGTTGTAAGCCTTTAACAGGGCAGGTTTTTAATAGGGCATCACTTTAGAAGAGTGAAAATCAAGTAGCATGTTACTGGTGGTTTTTTCCAAATTGGGTTTTCACGTAAATTATTGTGTCATGTGTTGATCTTTCATGTTTTGTCTCTACATGTTGATTTACTGTAACTTGCTAATATGGTTGATTTAAGTTTGGATGGATGAAAAGTGTATGGATTCATTAAAAGTAGAGAAAAAGTATAATTAGGGCATTTGGACCTTGAATAACCGAATCACCCCCCCCCCCCCCCCCCCCCCCCCCCCTCTCAGTTATTCTAAAGAATTCTAACAATTGGAATCAGAGCTAAAACTGCTAATTCAGTTTAAAGGGACTATAAGTAGAAAATATCAAAATGCCTAAGAGAGAAGTTCCCAAGCTCAACAAAGACAACTTTGTTGCATGGCAAAGTTTGATGAAGCTACATCTTGGATCCATAGGAGACTATGCCCAAAATTTAATTGTCACTGAACATGTAGATCTAACTGGTACTCTTACTACAGAAGACATGAAAAAAAAGCAGAGCTAAAACTGCTAATTCAGTTTAAAGGGACTATAAGTAGAAAATATCAAAATGCCTAAGAGAGAAGTTCCCAAGCTCAACAAAGACAACTTTGTTGCATGGAAAAGTTTGATGAAGCTACATTTTGGATCCATGGGAGATTATGCCCAAAATTTAATTGTCACTGAACATGTAGATCCAACTGGTACTCTTACTACAGAAGACATGAAAAACAAGCAGGAACACAATCAGACAATGCTGGAGATTGCCTCTGCACTCAATTATGCTGAATTTGATGATATCAAAGGATGTGACACTGCATTCAAAATGTGGAAAGCCCTATCAAACATCTATGGAGGAGATCAGAATTTATAGAAAGCAAAAAGAGAAAGTCTTAGAGGAAAGTTTGATGATATGAAAATGGAAGACAATGAGAATACTACTCAGTATGGCGCAAGAATAAAGGAAGTGGTAAGTGCAATAAGATGCTTGAGTGGTCAATTGGATGAAGATACTATTAATAGTAAGTTCTTAAGAACCTTGATCCCTATCTATGCTATTAGAGTATCAGCAATACAAGAACTAAGATGTGTACCAAGAAACAATCTAAGTTTTGAAGGTATAATAGGTACATTCACTACATTTGAGTTATCTAACTTTGACAACTACAGACCTGAGAATGTTGAATTTGCATTTAAGGCCAAGCTATCACTGAAAGATACTGAATAGGTGAAATCAAAGAAAGGAAGAAAAATAAAATATGTATCCAGTGATAGTAGCACTAATGAGGAAGAAGTGGAAAATTGGAAGCATTGCTTGCTAGAAGATTTCACAGAGGCAAAGGAAAATTCAAAGGTAAAATGTCTATCATTTGTTTCAATTGCAATGAAGTAGGTCATACTGCTGCCAGATGTACACAGAAAAAGGATTACAAGGAAGGCAACAAAAATAAATTCAGAAGAAATGATGATAGGAGAGATTACAAAGACAAAGGTAAGAAGTGTTATATTGTTGAAGAAAATTTTGATGATAATGATGATGAAGTTTTTTATGTAGCCATGAAGGACCAATCTGATGAAGAAGAGCCCACAACACTGGTAACATGTATGAACAAGAATGACAGGTGGATCATAGACAGTGGATGCTCACATCACATGATAGGAGACAAAAGTAAGTTTGTTAACTTTACTCAGTATGATGGAAATAGTGTTAGATTTGGTAATGATGCTCCATGTCAAATCAAAGGAAAAGGTTCCATTAAGCTCACAGAGAAAATTTCATGTGATAATGCATACTATGTTGAAGGATTAAACTACAATTTGCTGAGTGTCTCACAGTTAGGCAATATAGGATGCAAAGTAGAATTTGGAAACAAAATTGCAAAAATCTATGATACTAATGGTAAACTGATAGGAAAAGGAGATGAAATGAGGAGTAATCTATTTTACCTTGATATGGATGATGTTTCTTGTTTTATTGCAAAATTTGATGATGAATGGTTATGGCATAGAAGGCTATGTCATGTCAACATTGAAAATCTGGTAAAGATCAGTAAAATGAAGAAAGTCAGAGGTTTACCAAAATTGAAGAAGCCTGATAATATCATGTGCAAAAAATGTCAGCTAGGAAAGATGATAAAGTCAAGTTTCAAAAGCAAAAACTATACATCCAAAGAAGTACTTGAACTAGTTCATACTGACTTATGTGGTCCAATGGAAGTACAAAGCTATAAAGGAGATAAGTACATAATGTTGTTTGTTGATGACTATTCGAAGATGATGATTGTTATGTCCTTAAAACAAAAATTCGATGCTTTTCAAATGTTTAAGTGGTATGTGGCTAGAGTTGAAAAGGAAACAGGAAAGAGCTTGAAATACTTAAGATCAGACAGAGGTGGTGAATTCACATCAAATAAATTCAAGATATTTTGTAATGATAAAGGAATCAAAAGACAAACATTAGCTCCTAGAACTCCCCCACAGAATGGAATTGCTGAAAAAAAATAGATATGTGATTGACTGTGCCAGAACATTAATGATGGAAAAGACTATTGCTCTAAAATACTGGAGAGAAGCTGTAAGTGTAGCTGTTCATACACTAAATCGAGTACAAGTCAAGAAAGGTAAAAATACAACACCTTTTGAATTATGGTATGGTCACTCACCCAATGTAAAACATTTCAAAGTATTTGGTTGCAAATGCTTTATCCTTAAAGATGCTAAAAATGGAAACTTTGATGCAAAAAGTGATGAAGGCATATTCCTTAGTTATTCCACTAGAAGTAAGGCATACAAATGTTTGAATACTAACACTAATAAAATTGTGGAAAGTGCAAATGTAAACTTTGATGAACATACAGAAGTCCAAGCTAAAGAACCAAAAAGAATGGGTGAATACAGAACCTTTGTGTATTCCCATGAAGGAATGACTAATGAGGATGATGTCAATCAAATTGAAACTCAACAACAAGTTTCAACTTCAGTCGACTCACAACCAGAATGTCGAGTTGCATTTAAAAGTCGAGTTGCAGAATGAAAGAAATGCACAATCTAATTCTCAAGTCAGTACACATGAAAGAGATGAAGAACAACCTGAAAACTTAGTACATAGTGACCCTGAATAAGAAATATCAAACATGGAAACAAGGACAGAACCAAGATTATCCAAATATGTAAAATGACATCACCCTGCTGAACAGATAATTGGTGACAAAGATGCAAGACCAATGACAAGAAATAGACTAAGACATGACTCATGTCTGATTAGCAAATCTGAACCTAAAATAGTATATGGTGCATTACAAGATGATGACTTGTATCAAGCTATGGAAGAAGAGATTGATCAAATAAAGAAGAACAAAACTTGGAGTTTGGTTCCCAGACCAGTTGACAAGAATGTGATTGGCACCAAATGGGTATTCAGAGACAAGCTAGATGAGAATGGTGAGATTACCAGAAACAAAGCTAGACTAGTATGCAAGGGTTATGCTCAAGAAGAAGGACTAGACTATGGGGAAACATTCGCCCCTGTTGCTAGAATGGAAGGAGTAAGAACTTTACTTGCATATGCTGCATATAAATATTTTAAAGTCTATCAAATGGATGTAAAGTCTACTTTTTAAAATGGTATACTAGAAGAAGAAGTCTACATTGAACAATCGGAAGGATTTTTTGATGAGAACAACAGGGATATTGTTTGTAAGCTACATAAAGCACTCTATGGTTTGAAACAAACACCTAGAGCATGGTATGAGAGACTTCACAAGTATCTAGTGCAAATAGGATTTGAAAGAATTGATGATAACAACAACATGTACATCAAAGCAGAAGAAGATAAGGATATTATTGTATCTGAAATCTTTGTGGATGACATAGTGTTTGGTGGAAAAGAAGTGCTTTGCAAAGGCTTTGCTGACAAAATGAAACATGAATTTGAAATGTCTATGTTTGGAGAAATAATTTTTTTTGTTGGATTGCAAGTACATCAACTAAAACATGGTATATTTGTGACACAAATAAAGTACATCAAAGAGATTCTTAAAATGTTTGGATTGGAGGAGTCCAAACTAGCCAGCACACCAATGCCAACAGGGAATAAGCTATCCAAAAATGATGAATCAATTAAAGTCAATCAAACAATGTACAGATCCATGATTGGAAAACTACAATATGTTGTACATAGTAGACCAAACATAGCATTAGCAGTTGGAATAGTGGCTAGATTCTCTGCTAATCCCGAAGAAAATCATCTCATAGCAGTAAAAAGAATAATGAGATATCTTAAAGGAACTGATAACTTTGGTCTATACTATAAGAAGAATGGAAAATTTGAGCTCAATTCATATATAGATGCAGATTGGGGAGGCAACATTGATGATAGAAAAAGAACAAGTGGAGGTGCATTATTTCTAGGCAAAAGGCTAGTTACCTAGACTAGCAAGAAACATACATGCACATCCTAGTCCACTGCAGAATCAGAGTATGTGGGAATAGCAATCAATTGCACAAACATTGTTGGCTCACACATCTATTAAAAGGAATAAAAGAAGAGGTAACAAAACTTCTGATATTGTATTGTGATAACACAAGTGCTATAAACATATCCAAAAATATAGTAATGCATGCAAAAATCAAGCACATCGCAATCAAGTATCATTATGTTAGAGAATTGGTAGAAGAAAAACAAGTAAAGTTAGAATACATTCACACAAAGGAACAAACTGCAGATATCTTCACCAAACCATTGCCAAAGGATGCTTATGAATATCTTAGAGGAAAGTTTGGGGTAATACCCCTAACTCAAGTAGTTTAAAGCAACAAGAAAGCTACCCTGCATCACCAGCAATAAATCATTGAAATATCAGAAGAATGATGCAGAGGATGACAACAGGAGCAGAAACTCCAAATCAGTCACAAGCATGGTGACAAAGGAAGAAAAACAACAAGAAGCCAAAGCTTATATTTTGCATGATAAAGATGCTACATCTTTGGCATTTATGTCAAAGAGGGAGAAATATGCAGAAACTTGATCAATACAAAGCAAGAGGGAGATATATATGAAAGAGGGAGATTGTAACTAAGTTGAACAATTGATTAGTTTAGTTTTGCCATCAATACTAAAGAGGGAGATTGTTGAAAATGATTGAAAAGATCATGAGGAAAGTTGTTAGGATGATCTTATGGAACTGGTAAAGAATGTTCTCAATCATTGTTTTGTCATTGATGTCAAACTTCCTACTTGCAGGAATGACAATTGCTTTAGTGATCCAAATACTATCAGTTAATTGATTGACAAGAAGGAGGCAATTAATAAGATGTAACTAGTACACCAAGAGAAAGGTTGAAGTTATGATATTGTAATGAAGTACAAGGATCAGCTAAGCCATTGATGAAAAAGTGTGTTGATGACATACTATAAGACACAAAGAATAAAGGCACACTAAAACATATCAAAGATTTAAGGTTTTAGCTAAGACATCTGTAAAGCCTAACTAAAGTTCATTAGAGAGAGGGAGCTAAGCAAGCTAGTAGGTGCCGAACATATTCCTAGTTGTAGTCGAGCAAGTGAACTTCAAGTGCTGAGTAAACTTTAGATGCCAAGTGATATAGAATTTATCAAGAGTCGAGTAAACTTCAGATGCCAAGTGATATAGAATTTATCAAGTGCCGAGTGATACAGTTTTGTTTAGGTGCCAAGCTATCCAAAAAATAGATGCCGAACATCAGAAAACCAATAGTGCCGAGTAACACAGAGGTGTTGAGCACTAGTAAATCAATAATGTCGAGTTGCTGCATTATTTTGAGAATCGAAGATTTTCGAGATCTAAGCTGACAAGGTTGTTATCTAGAAGTTTGTAAATTAAATGGAAGATAAGAATGATGAGCTGGTGGCATAGAACACCATGTAGAACATTTTTAAAAGATACAACTGACGAAGTTTTTAATAAGAGCAAGATATGGGATAGATACATTATATCCTACCTAATCCATTTGAAACCCTAAAATTGGAGAGGGAGAATTGAGCAGAAAAGGAAAATCAGATTTCTATTTAAGGAGACATAAGTTCATGAAGAAGATAGAGAGAGAGGCGGTCAAGCATGAAAGCATAAAATGCTAAAGGAGGTGCTAAGGAAGAAAGAAAGCATAGTTACTTTGTTTCCATAAGAAGACCTCAGATATGGATGCATTGGTATGATGAGTAGGAAGACTCAAGGAGATGAAGCTTGAGACAAAGACAAGCAGTTAGAGCTGAAGTGATTAAAGCCAAGCAAAATGATAGAACTGAAGTGTGATCTGAAATCTGCAAAGTATGTTGTACATTATATCAGATCAAAAAACCATTATTGTTACTCTCTAGCAATTGTAATAGATAGTTTAAATCCTATGGACTTAGGTTGGTTTAATAGCCATGAGGTAAATCCTTTAATAGGGTGACATTCCAATTGAATGTTCAAAAGTCCTTTAACTAGGTCCATTCCTAACAGTTTGGTGAAATCCTCTAACAGGGTCACATTTAATAGTGTGTTGTAAGCCTTTAATAGGGAAATCTTTTAACAAGGCATCACTTTAGAAGTGTGAAAATCAAGTAGCATGTTAGTCATGGTTTTTCCCAAATTGGGTTTCCACGTAAATCATTGTGTCATGTGTTGATCTTTCATGTTCTATCTCTGCATGTTGATTTATTGTAACTTGCTAATATGGTTGATTTAATTTTGGATGGATGAAAAGTGTATGGATTCATTAAAAGTAGAGAAAAAGTATAATTAGGGCATTTGGACCTTGAATAACTGATTCACCCCCCCCCCCCCCCCTCTCAGTTATTCTAAAGAATTCTAACAAAGAGTACACTAGAAGTGCATGTATAAAAAGGCCTCTTAGATACATCTAGAATGTCTCATAATCAAATACATGATGTGTCATAAAACCAAGCACATGTCAACCAAATATGTGTTATCCTCCATTAAGCACAAAATTATGTGCAATGATGTGAGCATGAGCCTACAATGGTGTGACATGAAAATCAGTGTTGTAGACACCATGTGCTAAAATAGAGTTGCATACTCTTGTGTTGTCTACACGACAACTCAAAAAGGTGCACAAACTCCTAAGTGTCTCACAAATAAAAATAATAAAATAATGCAAAATAATAAAATAATGCATTAACCTAAGTAAACTTAAGTAAGTGTAAATAGTAAATACTTATTTACACCAACATAGACCAATTATTTGCATATGTTGAGTAAAGATAAGGAAGCTAAGAAAAGAAAGGATAGTATATACCAAGTGAGTCAGTTACTACCAAGCATATAGAACTCGAGGACAACATG
Organism: Cupressus sempervirens; assembly: GCA_028749045.1. NCBI lineage: Eukaryota > Viridiplantae > Streptophyta > Pinopsida > Cupressales > Cupressaceae > Cupressus > Cupressus sempervirens. The sequence goes on along the minus strand of CM053785.1, from coordinate 751,954,588 downwards.
AATATTAGTTATGATCAAGCATCAGGATATTTATGTAACGAGTATACCATTTTTGACATATGTATTTGTGATGGCACAAATACTTATATAAATCATTTTGGTTGACTTCTATGTGAGATTTTTGGATTGTGCAGACAACTAAGGAGATAATTACACATTTTGTGAGAGGAGATGAATCCCTTGGAAGATAGAGTAGCCAATAAAAAAAATTGGAAGGATTAAGGAGAAAAAGGGATAACTTTGGATAATTGATCATAATTTATAACCTTATCTAGTCATCTATTTAAGAAGTGATCAAGCCCTAGATCATAAGGATTATCATGTGTCCACAACAAGGTCAAGGACATAGAAAGGAAGGCTTAGTTTGATTATCAAAAGTAGAGATCAGATAGAGCAACCTATCAGTGAAGGGAAGAACAGAGTACATTAGCTTAGGAGATCAAATCAATCAAGAAAAGAGAAGATCAATATTTTAGCAATGGAGTGCTAACCAAACAATTAGGTAGTGAGTCATCCTAACAAGTGAATGAAGGTAAATATGTTAATAGAGTGGTTTTAATCGACCCATTCAAATATCTTAATAGAGTTTTTTCTTAGTTTTAAATTTAAATCCTTTAATCAAGGTAGACTAAACAAGCCTTGCAAGCTCATAATTGACCCTTCATAGGCTAGATCATCAAAACTAGTCTAACATTGTAGCCTTAACACTTTATTGCTACAGTAATAAAGATTTGTGGGTGACATCTCCACCCCAGTTTTACCTTCACCTTGGAGGGTTTCCTAGTAACCAAATATTTTGTGTTATGTGTTTACATTTATGCTTATGTATGTGATGCATAGTTAGATCTATTTCAGCATTTCAAGTTTAAAGTTATATGGTACATGAGTTAGATATGAGATGGGTTAGTGGTGAATGCAATTAATCTATTAGTCATTTCAAGAAGTTAAAAGTTTGTAGATCCTGATTCACCTCCCCACTCCCAACACCCCCCACCCCCCAACACTCCCCTCCTCTTAGTATCCTACTTTCCAATAAGACTTCCAACAATTGGTATTAGAACATACTTCTCTTAAAATAATTCTAACAACTTGAGAGTTAAGATGTTGCATATTGAGGCTTACAAATTGAGAAAAGTCATTAAAAATATGATGCTTTGCATGCAGATCATAATGCAATAGCTAGAGAGGAGTTGAATAAATCCTTAAAGAAAAGAAAAGAGATGGTTATTCAACAAAATGATACACTATATCAAGAAGTGGAAACTAAAGGTGTTCTTGAAGATGATAATTCTAGTGAAAATGGTGTAGCAATAGAAGATCTATTCAAGAAGAACAACATTCTAAATAAAGAAGTCAAAGAATATAGGAGAGAGCATGGAACACAATTAGAGAGGCTATGTCTAGTGACTGAATAGAAAAAGAAAGATGAAGAAGAAAAAGTCATGGTAGAAGAAGAAAAAAGACAAATGGCTACCTGAATTGATGAAAGGACATATGATGTTAAAAGCTCACCAAGAACTAGCTAGATATGATGAATCAACTACTACTTACAAATCAAGAATTGGGTATAAAGGATGTAGAGATTGCAAAGTGATCAACTAAGGAATGAGGGTAAAAGTTCAAAGGTATGTCACATTTTAGGCTGACTTATCAAAACAACCAAATTTGAGCATTTCTATCTAAAACTCATTTTTTTTCAAACATCTGATCTTGATAATTTTATTCTAGCTAAGTTATATATGGTCTCACATTTTTTCAATTGGAAATGTCTATTAAATGCATGCTTTATACTAGTTAGTATCCAATTACTAAAGAAATACAATTATTTTAGAAAATTGACATTTCAATAACTCTTACTATTTTTTATGATGTTTTTTTAATAATTTATAAACACCATTTTATAGTGATCAAAGCCAAGAATATTCACATATAGATTTCATAGTGTTTTAATTAGATATAGTATTTTGTAATTAAAACATTCTACAAGTACATATTTTAACACTCAGGAAGATGTCAATTTTGAGAAAAAAATATTAAATCAAATCAATATAAATTAAAAATTATATGGCATTCTAAAGAAGAGAGTCCTCCTTCAGAATCTATAGGTTTTCTTTTGTGAGAATAGAATTATTTTGAAAAATGTGGTGGGAGATGAAAACTATCAATTTGAATAAGTTGAAGTTTGAATCGTTATAAAAGAGAAAGTATAGGTCTAAAGAATTTTTTTTATTTTTTATTATTCTAGCTACATTTTTTATCTATAACATAATATGAGATAAAAGGGAAATAAGTTTATTTCCATGTAGTTTTTTGGTGGGAACTAGACCCTTGACTTCTAGCATTTTTCAACAACTAAAAAGTTATCATTAAAAAATAGGAAAATGCATCATTTCTTATTCCAAATAATTATTAAAAATTATAATCCTAAACTTCATCCATTTCTACACATTTCATTAGTTTCCTTCATTTTTAAATTCTAAATAATAATACCAATTTTATGTCATTGAAGGTGAACTATTCTACTTTTGTTAGCCTTTAAAAGGGTGACACAGGTTTGTGCTTTTACCCATGAGTTAAGATCTAAGAAAGAACTAATGGAGAGAATGTAAAAACCTAAGGAAGATATAAGATACATTGAAGAACTTATGAGATCACCAAGAACACCTAGTTACACCTTTGGACTATGATAGACCAAGCGTTCTGCATCCACTGAAGAAGGAGAATCGTCCAAGAGTGGGGAACAGAGGAATGCAAAGCCAAAGCATAGTGAACCTACATGTCATCACTATGGGAAACTAGGACACAAAGTCAATATTTGCAGAAGAAAGATTGGTAAGAAAAATTCTAAACAAAAATTCAATGGAAATTGTTTTAACTATAAGACACAAGGACACCAAGAACATGAATGTAGGTCAAAGGAAAGAAATACACCAGTTGCACCTAAATTTGAAGGTTATTGCTATAACTGTCAGAAGTATGGACACAAGGCTCAAGAATGCATATCCAAGGCAAAATCTAACTGAAAAACTAAGAAGCAAGGGCATGCAACTAAGCAAGGTGATTCTCATCACTAAGATTATAACACATGGTATAGTTGTCATTATTGTAGATAATATCATCGCATACCATAAATTTGCATAAGGACACATTTCAGAGGCAGTTACAAGAAATGGATAAATAGAATATTAGTTTTCTTTAGTTGTCACAAAGTTAGACATGTCAGCAAGAATTGCAGGATCTAATCTCCAGCCCAAGAAATGAACATATCAAAGGTGAAGCAAAGTTTATGTAAATTAAAAAAGGAATGATTTGAATCAAATCTAGAGAAAGAAGGTAGAAGCAGGAAGTAGTAGAACAAGTGAAGATGAGGTCACCCAATCTAATGCATCAGTTGATTATACCACTTTTAACTAAGAAAAGAAGGTATGGAAGGGAATGTATACTTGAATGATAAATTATATACTAGTTTCTAACAAGAGATATGTTAAAACTCCATATCTAGATGAATCAAGATGCACTAGGACTTGTAATCCGAGGAAAGAATTTGGTGTAGGAGCACATAGGGTAAGGTCAAACCATAAGTCTAAATCTTGGTTTCTATATGGTCTAACCAAACATTGGGATAATAAGGACTATTAATAAAGTCCCAAGGTTTTTTTAGGAGGTATGAGTTGATAGGTTTTGGTTTAGGATTTGGTCAATTAGGTCCTAATGAGAGGAAATTCCAAAAATTCATCCAGGACAAAAAATGAGTTGAAATGCCATGAAAAGGGGAAAATAAGTGCGTAAATATGGCCCTTAGATGTTATAAGGTAATACAAGGAGGTTTGATATCATTGTTTTAAGTTTGAAGAGTCTAGGAGCAAAATTGCAAAAGTTGTCAAAAAGTTGCATTGACAACTTTGCAATTTTGCAAAATTGCTTGACAACATTTTAGGTAGTTTTTCCAAAGCTAATTAATTAGGTTGTTAAGGTTTGAGCTATAGTATATAATGAAGTATGAAGTCTATTTAAGACTATTCCAACTCAATTCCAAGGGTTAGAGAGTTGGGTGTATAGACAACACCTATAGCAGGACTATTTTGAGCATTTGAAGTGTAGTTTGAAGTTTTGGTTGGAATTTTGGATTGAATAAGGAACTATTTTTAAAGGAGAATGATCTTGTTTTTATTCCTTTAATCTATAATAATTTTATATGGTTTTAAAAAATTATTTGTTTCGAGTAATCTCGTTGTCCAGTTTTGTGTAACAAGTATGAAATGGGCTATAGCTTGAGTGTCCTTAGTCTAATCACCATGGATCTTGGAGACTAAGAAAAAGCTTCTGTACATAGTGTAAATATGGTTTTTGGAGATTTTGGAAGGCCAAATTCTATTTTTTCAAGTGATCCCTAAGCAAGTAAGCAAGCTTGGCAAGGTGCAAGGAGATGCTTGTAAAGAGTTTTGTGATGAACAGATGATTGGCATGGGTCAAACTTGAGTTGGCAATGTAGGAGAAGTGTATGAAGGAAGAGAAACTCAAAGGATGAGGTTGGGTATTGAGTTTGATGATTGTGGAGAAAGAAACACTAACATTTCCTTTAAAACCCTTAAAACTAGGATTTTCTAAATCCATACTTTACAAACATTGTTGGAGCCCTAGACCTCCAAAATCTTCAAAGGTTGGTCATAGGGAAAAAATTATAGTATACTTAAAGGGGGATTATTAAGGGTTTTTTGAGCTATAGATCTTTCCTTGTTTCTAGGAGGGCTAATAGGGGCTCTTAGGGCTATAAGGCCTAACTAGTCAATTTGGTGATTTAGGTGACAAAAACTTGAAAGAATGGTACAAAATGATGGGGAATGAATCAAGAACATCAGTAGGAAGGTTCAATATTTTTTTTGAGAAACTTGGTTTTCTTGGGGACGTTTTGGCAATCTAGACCAAAGAATGCATTTTAGGTGAATTAGGAGAATGACATTGAAGTTTGAATTGGTGGGTGAATTTCTTGGAGAAAGGGAATTGTAGAGGGATTCTCTAAGCTAAGGTTAAGAGAGAAGACCCTATAGTGGACAAGGAGTAGCTTGGGAAAATCTAGAAAGCTCCTAGTTGAAGAAGCTCCCCATCAAAGTGGTATCAGAGCCATAAGATTAGGCTTGTGGTGGCATGTTGCATTCCACTAAGTCAAGTGGATCTTCCAAGTTGGTGACTAAAACAGAGCTCGCAAAGGAAGTAGATGACAAAAAGAAGCTCTTAGAGGAAAAGAAAAGGGTTCTAGATGAGGCCCTAGAGGAGATGAAAGACAAGTTGAAAGAGATAGAGGATGCAGCCCAAGCTAAGGAAGATGAAGACTTTGGCAAGGGTAAAGAGAAGGTTAGTTTGGAAGATGAGATACCTAACTTAGATCCTCCATTTGGTGAGTGGGAATCATTCCTATTTTCCCTCAAAGCATTTGGAGGGAAGAATCTAGAGAATGTTTCTTTATTCCATGGTATGGTGGATGTAAAGGTAGTCTAAAAATGGCTAGAGAGAATTGCGAACTACTTTCAATGTGAAGGGACAAAAAAGGCCTAGAAGGTGAGGTTTACAAAGTCTAGGGTGAAAGGTCAAGCTTTGACATGGTGAAAGTTTGTGCAAGAAGAAAGAGAAAGTGAGGGGAAGAAGCCTATAGTTAATTAAAAGAAATGGTAGAAAAGATCAAAGAAACATATCTACCAGAGGATTATGAGATTTGGATCCATAAGTAGACGTAGAGTCTTATGTAGAAAGATCTTGATGTGGATACCTATACTAAAGAGTTCCAGAAGTTGGTGTTGAAATATTCAAAATGGGAAGAGTACTTCTAAGAGGGGGAGTGAATCAAAAGCACCACACTTTGTTTATTTCAAATCCTTTAAAATAAATAACTGAAAGTAAACTACATGCATATAAACATATTAAATAAACATAAAGTAAACACATGCATCAACACACATAACACTAGATTTGGTAACCCAGAAACCCTCTAGGAATAAGAAAGTAAAACTGAGGTGGGGATGATACCCACAAAAATTACTGCAGCAATAATTGTTTGACCACTTTTGATGATCTGCCCTGTGAAAGGCCTGCCCTATTAAAGGCTTTACAGTATGTCAATAGTGACCTAGTTAAAAGATTTACAAACACTTTACATGAAGTGTCACCCTGTTAAAGGATTTAGTCACCTCTTCAAAGGATCTACAAAATAGTTGTTAAGATAACCTATCAACATAGGGTTTTCACTATCTAATACAATGGCTAGAGAGTATTAGAAATATTTTGACCTAATTTCTTATAATCTTTAATTGTTAATTTCAGGCACTTGATCTACTCATTCTGATTTTGATCCTCTAAGATATGATATCTGATCATGTCCCTTGTACTATTCTTGTCAACTAGATGTATAATTGTTGTTCAATTTACTGAGTCTATGATGCCCTTGTTGTTTGCCATATTTTGCAATTTTGCTTATCTGCTTAGCAACTTCCTTTTCTTCTCTTCAGCAACATAAAATCATGGGGTTTGACCCTTCTTATAAAGAGCTCATAGACTTAGGGTTTGGTATTGATCTACAATCCATATTGAATTTTGAGTTCCCACTCATTCCTTGCATTTTTCTTATTGGTTGCATGCCTTCTTCAATTTTTTTATTGGTTGCATGTTTATTGCATAGGAAATATAAAGATTCATTCTTATCCTTACCATCCTTCGAAATCCTTCTATTTTGGCTCCAAAAATAGTTTACATCTGAGTTTGTGAGGGCACAAACTGATATGCTAATTATTTGTTACTCGGCACATATTGGACTACTGGTGCTCGACACATAGACTATCTTGCTTTGCTCGGCACCTATTGCATTATGTCTTTCTTGGCAAATGTATGAATCTAGCTCACTCAACACATGTAGCATTCTAACTTGCTTGGCATCAACTATGACTCAACACCTATATATCACACGGCACCTATATAATGCTTGGCACCTAAAGTCACTCGGCACCTGTTGGAATTCTGACTCGGCACATATTGTAGCTTGGCATACATAGTGTACTTTGCTTCAATATAAAAAGTGGTTAAGTGTATTGACACTTAAATTTAAACACCATTCTAAGACCAACAATCTCCCCCTTTGATGTGAGTTTCAAAAACACGTAACTAGACATTTATTCATCTATCCTTATGACTACCTTATCCAAAAAATCTCGAAATTTGTTCAAAATACCTTACAACTCCCCTTGAGCTGATTGTGCCTTGATATTCTTGCAACCCAAATTCTTGTGCTGATGTATCTAATACTCTTTGCCTTTGACATATCTTCCTTACTGTTATTTCTCCCCCTATCTCCTTTTATTATTTGTCCCCCTTTTTGACACTTATGCCAAAGGGTTGTAAGGAGTAATACCATATTTTGTGAAAAATGTGTTTTTTACATCCATTATCATTTTCAGAGCTGCATCCCAATTCTCCAAAGCAATGTCTCGTGACTTGTGCTAGATGGAAGTCTCTACAGCGAGATGTACAAGTCCATCTAATGTAGAAAGATTTGGATCTTACATTAAAATAGTTTCCACATAGAATTATTCTTTTTGGAGGACCTCCAAATGTGGTGTTATGGAGGATTGAATCTACATTAATTTGGCCTTTATATTGGCCTCTTCACTTGCTAATGCAGCTAACTCTCTTTGAGTGTGAAGTGATCAGGAAAAATGTTTCTCACTTTGAGCTAGATCCCTTGGCAGTTGCATACTAGAAATCTTCAAATTTCTCTCTATGCTCAATATCCTTTGACTTGTTTCTTGTGTGAAGTTGGAAAAATCACACAGATTTTTGTACAATGAGAAAATGTTCTCAAGTATAGCTTTGACCTTGTCAATTTTCTTGGCCAACTCTACCTATTCAAGTTCTATACCACTTGATATTTTCTCATTCACCTTCCCCTAAAATTTCTTTTCAGACCACTCCATAAGTTTAACATTTGTATCTTGGTCTTCACTAGTCACCTAGTCAACTATATCAAATAGTTGTTCTATTATGGGCTTTGCTTCATCTAGTGACTACAAGCTAAAGGCATCCATAAAGATGTCCTTAATCTCATGTAATGCTTGCTTGTGTTTATACTATTTGCTATGTATTTCCTACATCTTCCTTCTATTTAAAGCATCTTGCATTTCTATGATCTAATCCATGGTGACAGTCTTTGAGTCATAGGCAGGTATGACTATGTCTTCATCTAGCACAGGGTCTCCATAGTGAAGTACCCTGGCCACTCTGGTTGAGCTTGAGCCTAGTGTTGATATTTGCAAAGGTATGGCTTCAATGCTCAGCTTCTAAAGGGTTTTTGTAGGAGTGTCTGCCTTTGATAGTTCTGCCAATGTTTGAATAGTAGCCTGCTCCTTTTCTCTTGATGGATCCTTCTTCTCATCAAATTTCTCTTCTATTGTGCTTAGCTTATGTAAAGTATCACCTGTTGCTATAGGTGGTGGAAGCATTAAAACTTTAGTGCTAGTAGTTGTATAGGTGAAAGGTGGTTCCTTTGGTTTCACCTTTTCTCTTTCTGATTCAGCTACTACCTTCTGTAGCTCATCTACACTCACCAATATAGGGTTTATGCATAACGCTACCTATAGAGTGGATTGGTGAAGGATCTTGGAGAGATCCTCTGTAGTTAGGGGATTGATGTTTTGAGTTGAATTGTCAGGAATATCCTTGATAATTATTGTGTTTACAGGTGTGATGGTTACATGAGGAGGGAAAAGAGGTGGCATTTGTGTGTCTTGCACACTCTATTCCTATTGTTTTTGTTGTTCAACTATTGCCATATCTTCTTCCTTTTGTGTTTCTTCCTCCTTACCTTTTCCCTTATCTTCTTCTTCTTCCATCTCTTCTTCTCCTTTCTTTTCCTCATCTTCTTTTGTTGTTTCATCCTCTTGCTTCTCTTCCTCTCCTTTCTTCTCTTCTATTTTCTTTTCCTCTATCTTTTCTTTGGCACTAGCCTCTACCTTTTTTGTTTCTTCATCCTTGTCATCAGTTATCTTATAAATTGTTTTCCACAATTGTGTGGATTTATTCACTACATCCTCAATCTTGTTTTGTAGGATGTTGAAGGCTCTATAGTTAAGTGCAAATTTTCCACAATGTTTCTTATTATCCTTTGTTATTTGACCTCTTGTTAGGTCAGGCTTTACTTGAGCTAAAGTAGATTCTTTGATCTCCTTTTTCATTTTTAGACAATAATGCCATTTATTTTCAATTATGTCATATAGCTCTCTAGGCATGGTATTGTTTAGCTCTAGACATGTATTCTTAAATTCAGTCATCATGGCATATACTGATTCCTCTATTCGATTTTGTTCTTCTCTACTTAACTTTTTAAAACCAATACTTTTCAAATCATTTAAATCTGCATTCCTAACATTTTCACAAATTTTGTCTAAGGCAAATTTGGGAGGATGACTGACCACTTTGAATTGGCTGATATCCTCTAACTCTATTCTTTCCTCATCATCTATGTCTGGTTGTGCCACATATTTTCTTCTCTTCTTTGGCACTTCATCAGGTTTTTCAGTGGCCTTTTGTTTCTCTTTTGTTGCCTCTTTGGCCTTTTGTGTGGATGCCCTTATACTAGCTCTTGTTGCTAGTACTGGCTTGGCTTATGCAACCTTAGTGACCTTCTTAGGTTTGGGCTGAGCTGGAGGTTGAGTTTTAGCATTTTGTTTCTTTTTCTTAGCTACTGTAGGTGCTTTATTGCCTTCTTCTTCCTTGGCACCTTCCTCCTTGTCTTCTCCTAGGCATTGGGTCAACTCCATTGAACCTTGCCCTTGTTCTCCTTCTTCTTCACTTTCTCCTTCTCCTTCTCCTTCTTCATCTTCACCACCTGCTTCTCCTTCAATATTTGCTCCAAATATCTTCTTTATCTTCTTTACTAATTTATCTTTCCTCTTAATAACAGAGGCTATCTTCAATTCAGTTTCAACTTTGGATTTGACAACATCATATGTGCCAAAGTGAGGAGCCTCCTTATCTATCTCTTCTGCAAGCAATGTTTTGATTGCTGCTGAGGCTTCATCTATATCAAGCTCATATTCCAATGGCCTTAGCCATCTTACTCTTTGTATAGCTACCTAGATGTAGGTATAATCAATGTCAACCAAAAAGCATATGTCATTTATGTGTTTTTCCACTAGGGAAACTGGTATTCTCACCCTTTGCTTCATGGATTTCTTAAAATCTTCAAAATAGCTTGTCATTTGGGCCTCAAAATTGTCACCCATCTAATAAATGAACTCATTAATTTGTGTAATTGCAGTTTTGTTAGGGTTCCAATTCACCTTTCCAATAGAAGGAAACTCTTTCATAACATAAAAGAATATACACATAAAAACTGAACCAAATTTGCATTGAGCACCTTTTGATCTCCTTATTGCTCCTAGATTTTCATTTATTTGCTACAACATTAGTTCTGATAAATCATATGTATGATCTTTATTTACCAGTTTGTAGGCTACATCAATAGCTATACATGGAACACTATTCAATCTATTAGATTGATAGAATTTATGAGAAATCACTCTCACTACAAAATCTAGAAGAGGATCGGTTACAGTGTTAATAGTCATACCCCTCTTATTCTATTTAGCTCTTGTATTTCTTTCAATGATCTCTTTGGAATCACTACGCAGGGTCTTAGGATTATCTAGTGTTGGAAAACCTGTAACTCTATGAACTATTCTTTTGGCAATCTTTATTGGTCATATTTCCAACCACAAACATCCATTGTGAATTCTACTTAAAACAATCTGTATCCATTCAGTTTTGAAACTTGTAGGATAAACTAAGGCATTGTTCAAACCCTTTTTCTCGACTGTTTGGAATTCATCCTTCAAAATTTTGCTTTCACATAGTTTGTCATAGGCTTGGAATATCTCAAGATCATCTACTACTCCTATTTTGCAGTTATATCACTTCCTCATATCTTGTACCATGACAACTTTTGGTGGGATAATGGATAATGCACCAGTTGGATCATTTCTATAGGCAACTTTGAGGATTGGCCTAAACTTGGGTTGTTTTACTTTATTACTAACTAACTAGACCTTTTGAATTTTCTTTCTTGTGGGGTTTCTTGAACTAGAAGCCATTATACCAAACTAGGCTTTCAAATATATTAAAAACTTTAACAGTACATGGCTCAACACTTGTTAAATACCTTAGATCATCAAAATGTGTACTGAATCACTATTGAGATCAATGCAAATGGCTTCAAAGTTGTTGTATGATTGCTCCTACTCTTTTCTTGTCTTTTTTCTATTTTTTAATGGCATAAAAATGATTAAAAATTAACCTCATAACTTTCAAAACCTAGCATTAAATACTTAGTGCATACAATTGTAAACTTGGCACTTGAAGGTTTCACCATGAGTTGGCTCCCATTTTTATTTTTTACTCAACTTCCACTAGTTTTCTAGTTCACTCAGCATCAACTATCAACTCAGTTGCTATTAGAAACTCGACATCCATTGGAACTTTACTCAACATTTGAGGATAGTTCAACAGCATTTGCAAAAACTTTAATATTTGACTTGGCATCTTTGCTCATGCCGATTTCTCTTTTGCACTACTTATTTCTCTTGGAATTGATGTATGATATAACTTTGTATATCAGTCCCATACACCTATTCTTGCTTAGTTGGATGAGATGTGATCACTTGACCTTTTGGGTGAAGTGATCCCTCCATTTGATGTGTTGCACTCATCTTTCTTCTTCGAGGTCTTGTTCATTTGCCCTCTTATTTGTTCAACATCAACCTTCTCTTTTTCTTTGTTGACTTCTACCTTGGGTAGTTTTGACTTTGTTTGGCAATTCCTGCTGATGTGACTAGTCTTCAAGCAACTAAAATATGTAATTTGACTTAACCATCTATTGTAATTCCCTCTAAAATATGTCCTTATGCAATTTTCAAGAATGTGTCTATACTCCTGACAATAGTGAGAGCTATACCTGGTGTTATAATCTCAGTTGTAGTGATCACCATGGTTGTTTCCCTTTACAGGTTGATTGGGTGTCTACATAGGATTTGATCTACATTCAAATGCTCTATGTCCATACTTTTTTTAGTTGTAGTAGTGATCGTCAAATCTTGGTGTCCTCATGGTCTTGGTTCTACATTCATGTGCTTGATGTCCTTATTTTTTTCACTTGTGACAAAAGCTTGCATTTTTAGGCTTATCATGCTATTGACTATTCTTTCTTCTACATACATTAGAGGTATGTTCCTAGTTACCACAAAAATGACAAGTATGTTTAGTGTTCTTACCTTTGTTACTCCTTTCTTCTATAGTCTTGGATGATTCTCCTTGCTCAGTGCTAGTGTAACCAAGTCCTAAAGTATCATTACTAGCCCTTGGTGATTTTAGTAGTTGCTCAAAGTACTTGATAGCCTCATTGGGTTTGTTGAAGCTTTCTGCTATCTCCTTCTCTCTTTTCAATTCATTCTACAATTACTAATTTTGCATTCTCAAGGTGGAAATCTCAATGTCCTTCATATTCAACTCATGATGAGCATTCATCATCTGGCTTAAGGTGTCAAGTTGCATGTTTGAGATTCTTTCAAACTCAATTGTCTTCTTCTCTAGTCTATTGGTAAGATTTCTCTTTTCATCTTCTATCATGATCTTTTCTACAATGGCTCTCTTCTTTTGTTCAATTACTTCACAAAGCATTATGGCTTGTGACTCTTGCTCAAGCTTGAGTATTCTGATTTCTTCAGCATGTGCTCTATTTTTCTCCATCAATTCACCTATCACTACATTGAATTCCTTGAAATATCCATTGGAAAACACTTGTGTGGTATCAATCTCCTTGTAGTGTATGTCATTTTCAGCTATGGCTATATCCTTCCTTCTTTTTAAGGACTTTCTCAATTCCTCCCTAGCTTCCTCCAATTTGTGTAGAGATAAATGCACATCAATCACCTAATTTTCTATGATCTTCCCAAGTTTGAAGACTTCCATCTTCAGATCTTTTCTCTAGTCTATTAGGCTTCTCCTTGTGAGAACCTGTGGGCTCTGATACCAATTGTTGAAATATTCAAAATGGGAAGAGTACTTCTGAGAGGGGAGGTGTATCAGAAGTACCACACATTGTTCTTTTCAAATCCTTTAAAACAAATAATTGAAAGTAAACTGCATGCATGTAAACATATTAAATAAACATAAAATAAACACATGCATCAACACACATAACACTAGATTTGGCAACCTAGAAACCCTCTAGGAATAAGAAGGTAAAACTAGGGTGGGGATGATACACACAAAAATTACTATAGCGATAATTGTTTGACCACTTCTAATGGTTTTCCCTATGAAAGGCCTACCCTATTAAAGGCTTTACATTGTGTCAATAGTGACTTGGTTAAAGGATTTACAAACACTTTGCATGAAGTGTCACCCTGTTAAAGGATTTAGTCACCTCTTCAAAGGATCTACAAAATAGTTGTTAAGCTAACCTATCAATATAAGGTTTTCACTATCTAATACAATGGCTAGAGAGTATTAGAAATCTTTTGACCTGATTTCTTAGAATCTTTAATTTCTGATTTCAGGCACTTGATTTAGCTCATTTTGATCTTGATCCTCTAAGATCTGATATCTAATCATGTCCCTTGTACTATTCTAGTCAACTAGATATATAATTGCTATTCAATTCACTAAGTCTATGATGTCCCTGTTGTTTGCCTTGTTCTACAATTTTCCTTATCTTCTTAGTAACTTCCTTTTCTTCTCTTCAACAACCTAAAATAATGGGGTCTAACCCTTCTTATAAAGACCTTGTAGACTTAGGGTTATGCATGGATCTATGATCCATACTGAATCTTGAGTTCCCACTCATTCCTTGCATTTTTCTCATTGGTTGCATGCCTTCTCCATTTTTTTGATTGGTTGCATGTTGATTGCATAAGAAATATAAAGATTCATTCTTATCCTTATCACACTTCAAAATCCTTCTATGCTGGGTCCAAAAATGATTTACATCTGAGTTTGTGATGGCACAAACTCATATGTTGATTCTGAGTTACTCAACACATACTGGACTACTAGTGCTCGACATATATACTATCCTACTTTTTTCGACACCTATTGCATTTTTTCTTTATTGGTACATGTATGACTCTGGCCCACTTGGCATATGTAGCATTCTAACTTGCACAGCATCAACTATGACCCAGCACCTATATATCACTCGGCTCTTGTATAATGCTTGGTACCTAAAGTCACTTGGCACCTATTGGAATTCTGACTTGACACATATTGTAGCTCAGCATACATAGTGTACTCAACTTTAATATAAAAGTGGTTAAGCGTATTAACACTCAAATGTCAAAACCATTCTAAGACCAATAGTAGGCACTAAGATCAAGGGTGCAAGAAGCAGAGAGTATCAAGGTGGCTAGGTATCTAAATGACCTTAAATGGTCGATACAAGATGAGTTGAGTTTGTTCAACCTGACCACTCTTTAGAGTTTCTTTCAAATGACTAGAAAGGTGGAAGAAAAATTAGGGAAGATAAGGGACTCCATTTCTAAGAACAAGGGTAGAGGTAAGGACTTTAGAGTTAGCTCAAGGGGAGGTTTTAGTGGTAGGAGTAATGAGAAGAGAAACTATGGAGACTCTAAGTGGAGTAAGGAGACCAATGAAACTAGTTAGAGGGGAGGCTCTAGCATAGTCAGACGGTCTAACAATGGTGGAAAAGGTAGATATTAAAACAATAGCATAGGTTCACACTTCAGTAACATGAAGTGCTATAAATATGGTAAGTTAGGACATCCTACTTATAGATGTACATAAAAGGCATCATCTTCTTATGGAGAAAAGAAAATTATATATGTGGAGAAATGTGAAAACCTCATGTTGAGGAGGGTATTGGTTAAGGAATCAGTCAAGAATGAGCCAAAGCAGAGGAGAGCATTGTTTAGAACCACATGTAAAATATTGGGCAAAGTATGGAAGGTGGTCATAGACTCAAGGTGTACTAATAATATGTTGTCCAAGAAGATAGTACAAAAGCTTGGTTTGACCAAGATTCCACATGTGTGTCCTTACAGAGTGACTTGGTTGAATAAGAGGAAAAATATCCTAGTGAATGAACAAGTGTGGGCAGACATCACCATTAGCAAGTATCAGAACAAGATCTTGTGTGATGTACTTCCCATGGATGCTTGTTAGCTATTGTTGGGATGACCTTGGCAGTATGATAGGGAGGCAGTGCACCATGGGAAGGAGAAAAAGTATTTCTTCAAGAAGGATGGAGTCACTCATAGGATCATGTCTATAGATGAAGAATAAAAGGTGGAGAAGTCTACTACTAAAGCATTTCTCATGAGTGGAAAAGAATTCCTTATGGACTTGAAGGAGGGAGAAGGAGTAGTCTATGCCATTATGCTGAAACCTAACGAGGAAAATACATCTTCATCTACACCTATAACTACAAAAGTGCAAGAGATATTGGAACACTTTAAAGACATTATCTATGATGGAGCACCACCAACCCTACCACCTAAGAGGGCCACAAATCATTAGATTGACTTCATATGAGGAAACTTGTGAAAAAGCATATTACCATTTCCACATAATCCATAATAGATCTAAAATAAATATGCAACTAAAATCCACATGCAAGAGAATGGACAATAGACCCACAAAAAAATGTGACACAAGATATACCCTAGGAAATTCGCATTGAGGGAAAAACCTAGCCTCCAAAAGCATCCATCACCATGTATTATTCAGCAAAAATACCATTGCAATACAACCATGGAAGCCTTCAAAGCCATAGCCACAACTGAGAAATCCATGTGAACAAGCATGAATCCACAAATCCCATTCCATTCTTCCAACCTTCACAAATGGTCCCCCCGCTAACCTATCAAGCCTTGTCCCACTCAACTCTTTCCCTTTTTGCCTTTTGTCTTCTCTATTCTCCTTGTCTCTATAGCTACCCTTGTGGCTGCTTATATAACAGCAAGTCCCACAAAACCACCAAGTGACATTCCATAAACCATGTGCTACCTAACCCCTTGACCCCACATTTGATATTGAAAATTTAATTTTTTTCCCCAATATTAAATAATTACATCAAATATTCTCATAGTGTTACAATACAACTCATCAAGTATATCCCATGGAAATCTTTACATGGTGCACATCCATTTGGGTGCAAAATTACATAATAAAGTAAAATAATACAGTATAACAATATTATGGAATGTGTGAAACAAAAATTGTCTCAACAATCTCCCACTTGTTGTATAGATTGTATAGGGTCAATCTATAGCCACATAAATGAACAAGAAAATAATCCCTCCTAGCACATGCACATGGCATCATGGATCAAAGTACATGAAGTGCATCATTCTGGTACCTACAACAAAATCAAAATATCCAAAATCTCAAACATGAATGATCTCACCTCCTATTATGCCACTGCCATTGAACATACATAGAAGCCATCCAAAGAGAAAGCCACCTAACCTATCACATTAGAAGATCATAAGATCCTGTACCAACTAAAAATGCCAAGCTCAAGAAACCTTATCCAAAGGTAATGACATGTATTCATAGTTGCCAAAATATCCATAGATGAAATAGCATCCATGAAATGTGCTAACCCATCCAACTATCCATACCTCCAAAGATATACTGAGTGAATCTCACATCACCAACATATCGAATCTATAACCTGCAATCACAAGCCTCAAGAGCAATATCTACCACATATATACCAAGAGGCTCCCACTACAAAAAAATAATGTTAAATCTACAACCAATCCACTCACAACATCTCAAAGAAGTGAATCCATGTAGTCTCAAGGACATCCACAACACATAAACCAATAACCCACAAGAAAAACTCTCATAAAAATATCCAATGCTCTCTCAAGTTCTCCACAATCAACAAAGGAAAGAGATAAAGGAACAACCATGTCACTTGTCACATGACATACATGAGCACAAACGAGTGATCACAATCTCTAACCAATCTCAAATCCAATGTAAGCAAAATAGAACATCTAGGAAGATAACCACGACAAAAGAGAAACCATGCAAATCATAACATGTATCATGTCTTTCTGCACATAGGGTATATGCAGGATCATGGTGTGCCAAAAAGTGGCAATTTGAAAAATCTGTAGCTCTAAAATATCTCACACCATTTCAAAATCGATTCCAACTTTTTTCCCACCCATCTTGATACTAAATGAAAACAATTAATACCTTTATAAGGTCTACTATATTTTTTGATACCAAACCTATAATGTCAACTTTTAAAACATCCTAAAAATGTGCTTTTGGCCTATTTTTATGTGATTTTTACTTCAAAAATGTAGTTGACAACTTTTTTTTCACCAAAATTTGATGAAATGAAATGGGTTTCTTAAGAATGTTCTTATCTTTCCATAAATGTAAAGTTTGTTAAATTATGAGTTTAGTAAGTAATTATTACTTGTTTGCTAATGGCATTACATATAAAGTGCAACTTTCAAATGGTACAACATTTTTTAAATCCAAAAGATGCATCACATTCTATGTTTCTTCTACTATAAGGGGAAAAAAATGAAAATTTGAATTTTGCAAAGTTTTAAATTAGTTAGGGTGGTTAGACACGAGAGTTTTTTAATTCGAAAACTAATAAAGTCAAAAATTAATTATTTATTATTTATTTAGAATTAAAATACTCAAAAATATGTGTCACATTCAAGTATGAGTCTACTACTTATATCTAGAACATTATTAAAAAATATTATCATTTGATTTTGATTAAGGTGGTCAGACATACATCTACTTCTTATTTTTGTTCTGAAATTTTTGTAATATTGCATTAATATTCAAAATTTTGACCAATCAATTTTTATTTTTTTGAGATAAGTCCTTGTAGTTTAAAAACTAGATTCAATTTGCTAGAGATTCTTTTCTCTCAACTGTTTGATATAAAGTTAATAACAAGTAGAAAGTTGCATGTCAAGTTGACATAACCCTGATTTTCTATTTTTTTATTACCACTTAAGAGCATAGTTTGGTTGACCATGATCCAGCACATAACCCATACCTCTAGATGTAAATTGTACAATTATAATCTCCTCTATAAAATCTCAACAAGAAGCCACAACACCACCCACACCATTCCATATAACTAATCATGGATGTAAGCCTCTCACAAGAACATTAAAGGAATAACCATTCCTATTCCAAGGACTATACCCAATATAAAACCACCTCCCAAACTCAACCAGCATAAAAACATATGCAAATGAAGATAACCAATGCTAAACCATCTCTCAAATGAACCATCTAGAACTAACTCATCTACCATAGCTCAAGATCCATATCCATGAAAGAAAAGCATAAATACAATACACCTAAGAGAAACAATGGGCTATACCTCTAAAGTAGAAAAACCACTAAGTAGACCAATATTGGGGACTTAGAATGCTCATCAAGATATCCAAGTCTCCAACTAAGACTCAACTAAGAATAATCTCCTCTCAAGTCCATATTAGGTTAATGCCCATCAGACTTCCTATTAAAACCATCAACCGTCCCAACAAATACTTCTCTAATCCAAGAGAAATTAGTATCACCACTATCTCTAAGTATCTATAAGCACCTATAACCAATCAATCCATGCCAACTCCAAATGCAATATAGTAATATCATGAAGTATCTAGCTTATGATAAATGCACTCAATACCAAGAAACTAAACCAAGATCAATGTCAAAGTTCCAACCATGGCCTTAGGAACATAAACATGACAACATGATCTAAATCATCTCAACCAAAGAGATAACATGCTTGAACATAATATAACATGTCTAAACTCTAAATGTGTATCAAGAGTACATCATGACATAATAATAAAATCATCCTCACACCAAGTATAACATGCCAAATAAAAAGCATAAACCACACCTTTTACCAAGAGTCTCATTAGTCTTCAAGATGCTACCATCTCCACACACCATGAAGAAAACCATCTCCACATACTATGAAGGACTATCTGTACACACCATGAAGATAACCAAGAACCCCATGAGTCATAAAGATCTAACCATCTTCACACACCATGAAGATAACAAGTGCACTATGCAAATGTTAAAGATGCTTCTGTAGCAATAGGATCTAAGACAAACCTCCAACATCTACAAACACTCAATAAATATATCAATGCCAACAACCCCAACTCAACCATGATACAGAGTCACCCATGGCATCATAAAATCCATCTCCTACATGGAGATCCTCTAGGTCTCATTAGTGTCACAAGCTCCCTCTAAATTGTTTATCCAAGCTATCCATGACATCATGATGAAAAAACCACCTCTAACAATGATAATCAACCAAGGCATCAAACCATCAAAGAACTCAAAGTGCACATCATGAGCTCCTCAAAAAAAACAAAATAACCATGATCTTCAACCAAGAAGATATACCACTATAACCAAATCAAGATTCCAAACCAATGAAAATCAAGGATGTACCTTTATATCCAATCATGTCATGCCAAAATCCATGGCACCATGATCACATCCATGAAGTGAGCAACAAACACTCAAAGTATCCAACCTATCAGCATGAAATAGTCAACCACAATGCTCCACCATGACTATTCTTGGTAACAACATCTCATCCCTTCTACATGAAGAAAAATAAGAAAATCATGTGACTAAGGGTATAAACAACCCAAATCTAAGCCACCAATCTAAATATACATCAATAATAAAATATCAATAAGAAAATACAACTCATGTCCAAGCCATAAATGCAACCTATAAGTATAGACTGCTTACAACACTACACAACTTGTAGACCCAACAAGTCATCATACATATCCAAACCAAACACTGATAACCATATCATCATGAGACCAATATGAAATATGAACTAAGTATAAAAAGACATCAAATCTTAAATCTCCAAAATATACAATGTCATAAACTCACAATGCTACCTTAGTCAGTATATACCATAAATTTTTTAGATTAGTATATCACCAAATAAACCATGTCAAACTTACACCAAATCTGAACCAATGTGTAGAGCTCTCTAAGAGATTTTTGTTGACTACTCAAAGTCAAAAATCCAAATCTATATGCCCAAGTTATGCCCTAATCTATGCTCAAAATAAATGACATCTAACTTTAGGGATCTTAAAACTTGACAAAATATTAAAATCATAGAACCCAACCTACACCAAGTTGTAGTGCTCTGAATTAGCTTTCCACTGCCTATAAGAAGTTTGAAATCTGGTACTCTGAGAAAAAGTTATGGTCATTTTACTAAGATAGTCTTTTTACCATTTTCACTACAATTTTTTTTTGTGAAAAAAATTTCGATGGGATTAAATTTGACGGCCATCATGGCTAAAATTAAAAAACTCTTTCATTTCCTCTACACATGACCAAACTAGGGCATATTATATATCAAAATTTATGGAAATATTAACCCAGATCCAATGGTGAGGTCTATTTTAACTGAGGAGGTCATTTATGCAAACTCCTCCTAAAACCCTCATTTAAATGAAACATCCAAAAAAACCCTTTTGTCTAACAATTTCACATGCCCAAAATCTATCAATATCCCATCATAAACAAAAAACCCAAAACCTTCAAATCTATAATAAAAAACTAATATATCTTGCCCTTTCTTTTATTATCTCATGCATTCCCATGGATTCAATCTAGGGAATTGTAATAATAAAACCATAGCTCTAATACCACTTGTGAGGAAACTTGCAACCAAAATTAAACCATTTTCACATAACCCATAATAGATCTGAAATAAATATGCAACTAAAATCTACATGCAAGAGAATAAACAACATACTCACAAAAAATGTGACACAAGATATACCCTGGGAAATCCTTATTGAGGGAAAAACCTAGCCTCCAAAAGTGTCCATCACCATGTATTAGTCAACAAAAATACCATTGTAATACAACCATGGAATCTTTCAAAGCCATAGCCACAACCAAGAAATCTATGTGAACAAGCATGAATCCACACATCCCATGCCATGCTTCCAACCTTCACAAATGCTCCGTTGGCTAACCTATCAAGCCTTTTCCCACTTGACTCTTTCCCTTTTTGCCTTTTGTCTTCTCTCTTCTCCTTGTCTCTACAACCACCCTTGCGGCTTCTTATATAGTAGCATGTACCACAAAACCACTAAGTGACATTCCATAAACCATGTGCTAAAACCATGTGCTACCTAACCCCTTGACCCCACATTTAATATTGGAAATTTAATTCTTTTCTCCAATATTAAATAATTACATTAAATATTAGCACAATTTTACAATACAACTCATCAATTATATACCATGGAAATCTTTACATGTTGCATGTCCATCTAGGTACAACATTAAATGTAATAAAATAAAACAATATCACAATATTATGCAATGTTTGCAACACCCATTATCTTAACACTTCATACCAG
The DNA here is from genome assembly GCA_028749045.1 of Cupressus sempervirens. NCBI lineage: Eukaryota > Viridiplantae > Streptophyta > Pinopsida > Cupressales > Cupressaceae > Cupressus > Cupressus sempervirens. The sequence continues at coordinate 751,933,100 of CM053785.1, read as the reverse complement.
CAACATCACTACCAAACAAAGCTACATATAGGATGACCCCAAAGAATAACAAGGAGATTGCAAGGCAAGTTTAAGAACTACTTGCTCAGTTTTGGCTAATTAATAAGAGCATTAGTCCATGTGTCATACTAGTGGTCTTATCACCCAAAAAGGGAGCTAAATGGAGAATGTTTACTAAGTCTAGGGAAATTAATCGAATCACAATTAGGTATAGATTTCCTATTTTGAGGATAGAAGACATGATGGATTGTCTAGGTGGAGCTAGGTAATTCTCCAAAATTGATCTTAAAAGTGGATACTATTAGATTAGGATGAAAGAGGGAGATGAATGGAAGTTTGTATTTAAAACTATTGTGGGTCTCCATGAGTGGTTGGGTATGCCATTTGGCCTTATGAATTCACCAAGTACCTTCAAAAAAGTCATGAATGAGGTTTTGAAGGACTACATAGGGGTATTTGTTGTAGTATACCTAGATGACATTCTCATATTTAGTAAGACCAAGGAGGACAATAAAAAACACCTAGAGTTGGTATTGCAAAAAAGCTCCAAGAGGAGAGGTTGATAGTCAACTTGGAAAAAAGTGAGTTTGTGAAAGAGGAATTGGTGTATTTTGGGTTTCTAGTATCCGAAGGGAGTCTTAAGATGGATAAGGAAAAGATAGAGGAAATTTTGAATTTGCCTACACCTAGATCTACTACTAAGGTCAAGAGTTTTCATGGATTGGCACAATTTTATAGGAAGTTTGTAAGAAGGTTTAGTGAAATATGTGCACCTATAATGGATACAATGAAAGGGGGCATGAATATCAAATTTATTGGGACCAAGTCTGCAGATTAGAGTTTTGAGAGGTTGAAGAAGGAGGTAGCAACCAAACCTATCTTGGTTCTACCAAGTTTTGAGAAACAATATGTGGTAGAATGTGATGCAAGTAACATAAAAGTTGGGGTAGTTTTGAGCTAGGAGGGTAGACTAGTAGCATTTTTCAATGAGAAGCTTAATAAAGCCAAGACAAGGTACTTAGCATATTGCCTAGAGATTTATGCAATTGTCCAAGCCCTCAAGTAGTAGAGGCACTACTTTTTTCCTAAGGATTTTGTTTTCTTCAATGATAACCAAGCTTTGAGTTTTATAACTCTCAGGAGAAGCTAAGTCTAAGAAACATCAAGTGGGTGGAGTTCTTATAGTCTTATACTTTCACTATCAAGGATAAGAAGGGATAAACAATAAGGTGGCAGATGCTTTGAGCAGGAGGTTGCTAAAAGTGTAAGAAGTCATGTTGTAGACCATTGGCTTGAATGGTTTCAAAGATCTATATGAGGACACTGATTTGTTAGAGGCTTATAAGTTATGTACTAATTTTGCTAATCATTTCCATAGTGATTTTTCTATATATACCTTGCAGAATGGACTATTGTCCAAAGATTAACATTCATGTATCCCAAGGAAATCTATGAGGGATAATATCATACAAGAGAAGCATAATGGGAGCATGAGTGGACACTTTGGTCTGAACAAGACCTTGGACTTTATTTAAAGGTTCTATTATTGACCCAAAATGTAGAGAGATGTTTGGAGATATTTCAAGCAATACAACATATGTGAGAAAGAAAAGGGAAATTCATCAAATTCATGGATCTACCAACCTCATCATATTCCTAATAGACCTTGGGAGTGCATCAACATGGACATTAAAGTGGTCTTACCAAGGACTAGGACAGGGATGGATAGTGTCTTTGTGGTAATAGATAGGTTCAATAAGATGAGCCACTTCATACCATGGAGGACTACACATGATTCAAGTAATGTTGCCAACTTATTCTTCAAGGAGGTGATTAGGATACATGGCTTACCAAGGAGTATAGTAGCTAGTGTGTTAAATTTATGGGGCACTTTTGGAAGACCGTATGAAAGGGGCTTGGAATAAACATAACACATAGTTGTGCCTACCATCCTCAAAGTGATGGTTAGATAGAGGTGATAAACATGGTATTGGGCAACCTATTAAGGTGCCTCACCAAGGAGTATGGACAAAGTTGGGAGCAAATTATTCGCCGAGCTAAATTTTCATTTAGTGATAGCAAGAATGGGACAACAAAGTGGAGTCCTTTCCAAATGGTGTATGGCACTCACCCAAGAGGTATAATGAAATTATAGGACCTACGTTCACATGATGAGATCAATGGCAAAGCTGATCACTTTGTGCAATCAATGGAGTAGATACATAATCAAGTGAAGCAAAATTTGATGGAAGCCAATTAGAGTTTGAAGGAGAAAAAGGATGAGGGGAGGGGAGAGTTGCATTTTGAAGTGGAATACTTGGTGATGGTGTATCTCAACAAGGCCAGGTTACCAAAGGAATTCCCTAGAAAGTTTCAGATGAGGAGGATTGGGCCATGCAAGATCCTTGAGAAGTTTGGACCCAATGCCTACAAGATAGATATACCAAAAGACATGTCTCTCTCTCTCAAACATGTCTCTCTCTTCATTTTTCAATGTGAAAGACCTAGTACCATGTAGAGGTCTTAAGACAGATGACATAGAGTACTAGGAAGAGTTGAACAAGTATGTAGCAAACCTGAAGGTACCTGAAGAGAAGCAACCACAGGTTGAGAAGATATTGGAGTCTAAGGTAAAGAAAAGCACAAGAAACAAGGTCTACAAGGAGAATTTGGTGAAATGGATGCATTTACTTGAGCTTGATGTAACTTAGATTGTTGAGTTTTACTTCAAGAAGCTAGGCATCAACAAGAAGCTCTTATCTCCAACAGTACCTTAAACTTCATCATACAGGGAGAGAATGGTGTAGGAGCACCTAGGGTAAGGTCAAACCCTCAGTCCAATTTTTAGTTTGTAGATGGTTTAACAACCCATTGGGATAATCAAGAATATATAAAGTTACAAGGTGTGTTTAGGAGGTTTTATTTGATAGGTTTTGGTTTAGGAGTCTAAAATTAGGTTATGATAAGAGGAAATTGTAAAAATTGCTCTAGAAGGTAGAATGAGGCAAAATGCTATGAAAATGGGAAAATAGGTGAGTAAATATGGGCCTATTAGATGTTTTAAGTTCATCAAAGGAGGTTTGATAACATTATTTTCAAGTTTGAAGAGTCTAGGATCAAAATTGCAGAAGTTGTAAAAAAATTGCATTGCGAACTTTGCAAAATTGCTTGACAACTTTTTAGGCAGTTTTTGCAAAACCAACAAATTGGGTAGTTATGGATGGAACTTCCCTCTAGAATGAAGTATGAAATATATTTAATATTTTTCCAACTCAATTCCAAGGGTTGGATAGTTGGGTGTACAGACAACACCTATAGCAAGACAACTTTTGGGCATTTGAAGCATAGTTTAAAGTTTTGGTTGGAATTTTCTATTGAATAAGGAACTATTTTTAATGGAGTAGGATGTTATGTTCATTCCTTGAATTCTTATGCCATTTTTTTTTTTGAATAAGAATTTGATAAGGTTTAGAAATTTATTTGTTTCCAGTAATCTTGTTGTCTAGTTTTGTGTAACAAGTAAGAAATGGGCTATAGCTTGAGTGTCCTTGGTCTAATCATAATGGCTCTTGGAGACCAAGAAATAGCCTCTATACATAGTTTAAATATAATTTGTAGAGGTTTTGGAAGGAAAAATTCTATTTTTACAAGTGATCCCTAGGCAACTAGATAAGCTTGGCAAGGAGCAAGGAGATCCTTATAAAGAGTTTTGTAATAAATAGATGATTGCCATGGGTCAAACTAGAGTTGTCAATGTAGGAGTAGTGTATGAAACAAGAAAAAATCAAAGGAGGAGGTCACGTATGGAGTTTGAATCTTGTGGAGAAAAAAATGCTAACATTTCCTTTAAAACCCTTAAAAGTAGGGTTTTCTAAATGTGTACTGCATGAACATTGTTGGAACCCTAGACCTACAAAGTATTCAAGTGTTGGTCATACGGAACAAAAGTCTAGTATACACCAAGGGGCCTTATAGAAGATTTGTTTGAGTTCTATCTCTCTCCTTTTTTCTAGGAGGGCTAATAGGGACTCTTAGGGATAAAAGGCCTAAGAAGTCAATTTGGTGATTTGGGTGAGAGAAGCTTGAAATAATGGTGCAAAATGATGAGGAATGAGTCAAGAACCTTAGTAGGAAGGTTCAGTCTTGTTTTTGAGACACCTGATGTTCTTGGGAAAGTTTTTTCATTCTAGGCCAAAGAATGCATTTTAGGTGAATTGGGAGAATAATATTGAAGTTTGAATTGGTGGGTGAGTTTATTAGAGAAAGGGGATTGTAGAGGGGTACTCTAAGCTATGTTAAGGAGAGAAGACCGTATAGTGGGTGAGGAGTAGCTTGGGAAGAGCTAGAAAGATTTTAGTTGAAGAATCTCACCATCATAATTGAGAAAAATAAATCATATAAACAATACATAACATGTATCAGTATTGGTATTTTTAGTAACTAAGTGTTTCTATATGAAGCAAGCTCCCATAGATATCCAAGTTGATATGTTGACGAAGCTAAGCATGTGAATGGCAATGAAGATTGAGTGATGGAAAGAAAGTGTTGTGAAGAAAAATGTATGTGAAGGGTGAGATAGCTATAATACACCTAACATAGTACAAATAATTTAATGAATTACTAATTCAATAGATTGAAAGTTTCTATAAAAAAAAAATTAGATCATTTTCATTCACTAGGTGATTTCAAACCTTAGGAGCAATTCAAAGGCTATCAAAGAGCAATTTTAGAAAATGTTTGTACAAATCTATAACATGTCATTAGAAAATTACAAAGTGAAGTAAGTAAAGACTTTATTACTAAGTTCATTTGTTGAAGTTGTGCTTAAAATTCTATTTCAAAAATGGCATCATGTGCACTTGGCACCAATAAGGAAATGATGAAGAAAAGAAATGCACAGATAGTTAGGAATGATCAATGTCTTCCACCAAAGTTTAAGGTATACCCTAACATCACGATGATTGGAGACATGTTAGGAACTTTGTCATTAATTCCACCTAAATTCATTATGGTACAAGACATTTTTTCATGTTACATGTACAAAGTAGGAGAGATTGGAGATTTTGAACTAAGAAATGCCTATGATAAATTGTGCACAAATGAAATCCTAAAAGATGAAAACAAGGTCATTTCCAAGAAAGGGCTTACTCTTACCCTAGCCTTTCCGAAAGTTTTTAAAGTGGAATAGACTAAGATTATGTTAAGAAGAGTTCATGACATCAAATTATGGCTATAAAGTGGACTAGTAAAGATTGATAAGGCAATAATCCACTGAATGTCAAGGTATCCAACCCTACATTAAGTAAAGACAATGAGGTGTGTAGCAAGAAATGTTATTGAAGATAAAATGAATGCCAAGTGGAATGATAGACAAATGTCAATAGATGCTATTAAAGACCCTATAATTGAATTTTTTGTACGTGTGATAGTACACAAGATCTATCAGTCAAGCAGACTAAATAGTGTTTCATGTATACCAATGGACTTAGGTCATAAGATTTGTGAAGAAACACCATAGTTATGATCTTACCCAGCTACAATTGTCACAACTGGTAGAAAATCTTGGAGCAATAAGGAAGGCCAAGAAGACATTATGTAAGTCTAGGTCACTATTGGTTTGTATGTTTTTCTATGTGTAGAATTCATTTCCAACTATTGGAACTGTAGTGTGGGATAAGACCATACCTATGACAAAGAAAATAAATGTTTTAATTGAATAATTGGGCAACAATTTTGAAACCATTTTGGATGGTTATTTTGAAGAATTTAATGGGAAGATGAAAAACAGATTGAGGATTCCATAATCAGTTGTTAATCACTATTATCAAGACATTTGTTTCATGGTAGACACTAATTTCACATATGCACAAGTTGTACTACTGAGGATTGCATGGTTGAGGCTGATGCAATACCAGATGAATGTAGATGAAATCATTGCAACTCTTACTGCCATGTTATCTAAAGAAATTAATAATAATGATGAGCCTTTAGGAAATTATGAGTCATCCAAGATCAAAATCATTATGCATACTTAATTTCCCAAGAGTGCCCAAGATGGATAGAAAAAGAAAAAAGATGGTTGTTGATCTTGAGGGAAAAATTGGAAAAGGACCCTTGTAGGTAATTGAAGTGAAGGGAGAATAAGAAGAAGAAGGGAAGGAGAAGGAGAAGGAGAAGGAGAAGGAGAAGAGGAAGACAAAGAGGAAGAAGAAGAGGAAGATGAAGAGGAAGGAAAGGAAGATGAGGAAGATGAGGAAGAGGAAGAGGAAGAAGAGGAAGATGAGGAAGAAGAGGAAGAGGAAGAGGAAGAGGAAGAGGGAGGAGGAGGAGGAGGAGGAGGAGAAGGAGGAGTAGAAGGAGGAGGAGGAGGAGGAGAAGGAGAAGAAGGAGAAGGAGGAGAAGGAGAAGGAGAAGGAGGAGAAGGAAGAGGAGAAGGAGGAGAAGGAGGAGAAAAATAAGTAGGAGGAGGAGGAGGAGGAGAAGGAGGAGTAGAAGGAGGAGAAGGAGGAGGAGAAGAAGGAGAATAAGGAGAAGAGAAGAAGAAAAATAAGAAGAAGAAGAGGAGGAGGAGGAGGAGGAGGAGATGATGAAGAGGAGGAGAGGAAGAGGAAGACAAATGAGTAAGAGGTTGTCCAAGACTTAACATAATTGTCAAATTTATTTCCTATATCTACTAAAACATCAATTTTTATACATGTTAAACATGTTAAATACCTACTCAAAAGGAGAAAAAGGCAGACAAACACCAAGACTGAGTGTCAAAGGGACACAATTGTACATCACTCTACTAACTATTAGCACCCCAAGGTCACAGTTAATAGAGAATAAGATTGAATCACGTGAGACTCCAATGACTTTAGATGAGGTCATTACACTTCCCAAGTATGACCTCGATACAATGATACTTGAACAAATGAAAATTTTACAAGTTGTGTCGAGCAAAAAAACCAAGCAAAAATAGGTATTGCATGATACAAAGGACAATTTTGTAGATGGATCTAAGATTCATACTATACATAAGAAAGCACCTATTTTGGAACAATTAGTTCATATTCTTGATAAGGTCAATAATGAGGATATTGAGACCAATGAGAAATTGATGAAATGGTCTAAGAAGAAGTTTCAGCATGTAAAGTTCTAGAGAAAGTTTCAACAAAAATTGCCATCAAATAGGTTCAACTTTTGAATCTTATAAATATTTTAGAAGGAATTTTGTAGAATATTTATTCTTTGTATATAAATCTTTATGATGTTGAGTTCTTTCCATGGATAATAAATATTCAATTGATAAATTACAAGTAGATTTGAAGGCCTCTGCACATTCTTTGAGCAAGGACGCAATTTCAAGCTCTAATCAATTCAATAAATTGACTTTATCTCAAAAAAGGTTAGCTGAGCTAATGGCTAAAGATGGTAGATTTATAACCAAATTTATTTCTCTTCAAACCATGTTGCTACCTCATTTGGAGGTCATGAAGAAGGAATCCTTAGCTACAAAGAATTTAGTCAAGATAGATCTACATCTCTTTATTGTAGATAGTCTAGTGGATCTAGCACCTTAGATAGAAATACAAATTTAAGTTATGGAGTCTATCAAATCAAGTTGGAATCATGGATTAGAGGTTCTTTTACAAAATCACAAATCATTTTTGGATAAGTACAATTTGACCCCTACAAAACCCAAGCCATAATAGTAAAAAATGTAAGGGCGGAATCATAATCATGACACAAACTACAAGGGGGAAATACATATCACAAAGGGGAAGTATGAGCTATGCAAAGGAAAATATTAGATATCATAGATCAAAGGTAAGAATACTCATTTTTGGAGAGACATGTACATATGTTATATATAGTGAAGTCTTTTTGAAGACCAAATCATAGTCTAAGGGGGAGTGCTATTTTGAAATTTTGAAAGAAATACATAGTCATGACAAAGTTATTTTTTCACTCATGTCAAAGGGGGGTATTGTTGATCTCTAAATCTTGTTTCCTATTAGCTTCAAGAATTTAGTCATTTTTCTAGGTAGATTTGGTCAATCATCACTATGACTAAGTCATCCAATGAAGGTTGAGTATTCATGGACTTATTTATGTTTTAGTACAAGCCTAGCAAGTCTAAGGTTGCTAAACACCCAAGTGTAGACCAATTCTTAATAAATCTTAGATAAAGAAAAAGAAGTTGAGTAAGGAAAAGAGAGCATATACAAAGTGAGTCAGTTACTTTCAAACATATAGAAGCCAAGTGACACCATGAATATCATTTATAATCGAGTATTAGGATATTAAAGTACTGAGTAAAACAATTTTGAAATATGTGTTTTTCATGGCACAAACACTTGTGTAAATCATTTTGGCTGACTTTTATGCAAGATTTTTGGATTTTAGAGATAGCTAAGGAGGTAATTACATGTTTGTAAGAGGACATCAATCCCTAGGAAGGTAGATTAATCAATTAGAAAATTGGAAGGACTAAGCAGAAAAAGGGGGAACTCTGGATCATTGATCATGATCTAAAACCTTCTCCAATTGTCTATTTAAGAAGGAAGAAAACTCTAAATTATAAGGATAATAATGTATGCATGAGAAGGTCAAGGATAGAGCAAGGAAGGATAAGTTTGATGATCAAAAGTAGAGATCAGATAGAGAAACCTAGTAGTGAAGGGAAAAATAGAGTATATCAGATTAGGATATCAAATCAAACAAGAAAAGAGAAGATATGTAATCTATCAGTACAGTACTAACCAAAGGATTGGGTACTTAGTCATTCTAATAAGTGAATCTGGGTAAATATCTTAACAAAGTGGTTTTAATAGACCTAATAAAATCTCCTAACAGATTTCTTACTCAGTTGTAAGTTTAAATCCTTTAATGAAGGTAGACTGAATAAGTCTTATAAGCTCCTAACAAGAAAGACCCCTCATAGGATGGATCATCAAAAGTGATCAAACATTATAGCCTTAATATGCATACTTTATTGCTACTATAGTGAAGATTTATATGTGTCATCCCCACCCCATTTTTACCTTCACCTTGGAGGGTTTCCAGGTAACCAAATATTTTTTGTTTTGTGTTTACATTTATACTTATAAATAAGATGCATAGTTAGATCTATTTCAGCATTTCAAGTTTAAAGTTATATGGTACATGATTTAGATATGAGATGGATTAGTGATGAAAATAGTTAGTTTATTATTTGTTTCAAGGATTTAAATTTTTTTGTAGATCCTTATTCACCTCCCCCCTCTTAGTATCCTACTTCCCAATAATACTTCCAACATTGGTTTCAATCACATTCTTATCCTTTGTCCTTGGTACCAATGTCCATATTTTGTTCTTCTCTATATGATCAATTTCCTCATTCAATGTTCTAATCCAATATTTATTCTTCAATGCATCTTTAATCATTCTTGGATCAAACTCACATAGTAAACATGTATTGTTCTTCAATTTATTTATTTTCATGACTTCTAAATATTTGTCTCCAATGATTTGATTAGGTGTGTGGTGTCTTTTCACATAATTTGCTAAGACAAGTTTAGATCTTATTTCTCCTTATTGTAGTTCACTTGGTTCAGCTTGCTCCTTCTCCTTGGGTATGCCTTATTGTAACTTGCCTTCCTCTATCTGGTTTTTGGTCTCCTCTCTCTATGGCTTAGCTTTTATAGCCTGATATTTTGAGTTATGCCTAGAAATGATCTGACAGTTGATAGTCTAGTTGGTCAACTAACAACATTTTTGTTGAGAAATTATTATAATAGTATGGTTATATTGGAAATAAATTTCAATTCTTTACTAACAATAATAAATCCTAAGACTAAAAAGAAAGCCAAAGAAGAAGGTGAATCTAAAACTCAAGATGATTTACAAGAAGGTTTATGATGAGGGATTGATACTCTACCTTAGCCTATCCACCAAGACACTCAAGGATCTTCTAGAGCCTTCTTAGGGTCTTATATTCACCCTAAACCTAAGGGAAAACTTCATTTTTTCCCTTACTCTACCAATCAACTCTCATTAGTGTGAAACTCTTCCCAAGCTCTAGAACTCAACTCCATTCCTTGTCTTGAATTCCACCATAGAATTAATCAAGACATTCACTAGTCTCCCATGACTTGTAGAACCTCCATTATATCATATTCCATTATTTTCAATGGTTTTGAATATATTTGGGTCTTTTTCTTGCATACAACTTCAAGATTTCCTTGTTTAGGAGGGCTATTAGGGCTAGTAGCAGTTGGGCCTCCTAGTTTTTTTTTTGGTCTCTAATCTCAAATATTTCCAAATGACTTCTCAAAAAGACTTCATATTAGGATTCATTTTTAAAATCACTTCAAGACTCACCTACTTTTAGGTCACCAAGTTGTATTTACAATCCCCTTCCAATTTACCCCTATTTTTAAGGGTTTTAAGGCTTCCAATCAAAAATTCACTACGATGATCTAAAACCTATTCAATATGACCTTCCCAATACTTTTCCTTTTCTTTGGCATATATTTACTCATCACTCTTCATATCTAAATCTCTATATTGATCCTCTCAATCCATTTGCTACACCTTTGACCTCTATCTTGATGTTCTTCACCTAGCCAGGTAGCCTCCTACTCACCTAGGGCTTTGATTTAAACCTAGAAACCATCATCCCAACACTTAAAAATGGAAATATATCCAATGTGTGCATTTATATTCTTGATTCCAAAGGTCCATACATGAATTTTTGACCATTGGAAATCAAGAGAGAGACATTATTCTTAATGTTGCTCCAAACAAGGCAGTGTGTTGTACAGTTACAATTAATTTTCAAACACCTACTTCAACTCAACTTGAAGAACCCAATTTTTTTTTTTTTTTTTAAAGTAAATTTAATAGTCTAAATATAAGTAAAAAAATAAAAATCCCAATCAATCCATTCTCATTTGGATCTTGAGCGTGCAATTTGACTATAGCAGGAAAATGCTTCAAGTTTTCTATTACTTAAAAATTGAAACCACACAATCAGAAGACCAACTCCTCTCCTAGGTGTGGAGTGGTGTTTTGTACCCCTTTTTCATGTGTTCTAACCTCCTGTATGAACCCATTGCCAAAAAATTTTGAATTTCTTTGTTTTGGAAAATTGTTGTCAATGTTGTCAACGCAACTTTTGCAAAATTTTAAAATTGCTCGAGAAAATTTTACAACTTTTCTCTTTGACCATGATTAGACCCCACAACACCTTGGATCAGTCTAGTAAGGTCTAAAATAAAATTATAACATGATTCCCCAACTCAAGAGTCTTTGGTCAAATCTTGGTCAACCCTTGACCAAATAAAGCAATTGCAAGCAACTGAATCATTCTAATGACACTACTTGTCTCCCCACTTTCTCACACACAAATTCATATATACATGAATATAATAAAACCCTTGGGGCTTCATATTTAGCCCTTATTTAGTTGTGGTTGGCTAGAACCACCTACAAGCCAAAACTTCTAGGACCTAGTACTATGATCTTAGGTTCTCCTACACCATTCTCCCCCTACAACAAGAAATTAAATAGGATTTGAAGATGAAATGTCAATATCAATATAGGTATCTTATTGAAATTAGTTTCAGCTACTGAAGTAGCTTCTATGGTAGGAAGATGCTTCCACTTCACAAGGTGTTCAATGTAGATTTTGTGTCTAGTATTTTTCTTTACGCTAGAATCAAGTATCCTTTCAGCTTGTGGCTTGACTAGAGTAGGTATATTGATATATTTGATCTCCTTATCAAACTCTATGTTCTTTGTGTCCTCTTTCAATTTAGGGCCTTTTTATGGAGCTATATTTTTCACATTGAAGATGGGTTAAAGGCCTAACTCCTTAGGCAACTCTATTTTATATGTATTTTGACCATACTTGTCCAAGACCTTACATGGTCCTATCATTTTCATTTTATGTTTACTTGGAACTCCCTTTTACAATATGGAATTTTTTAGGCATACCAACACCAAATCTCCTACTTGGAACTAAATATCTCTTCTTCCCTCATCTACCTTGCTTTTCAACTTCTAATTAGCCTCTATAAGAATCTTTTTGACCTAATTGTGGATCTCCTTCATGGACTATGTGAAATCTTTAGAATGTCCACTAACTTTTTCATGATTCCTCAAGTCTCTAAGCTCACAAAGTCCCCTTGGATATAACCCATACACAATTTGAAATAGGCTTTTCCCTTTCTATTTGCACTATGATTATAGGAAAACTTAGCCTGTGGTATGATTTAGTCCCATGACTAACCATATTCTTTGGTTATGCATCTTAGTAAGTTTCCCAACACTCCATTGATGACCTTTGTTTGACCATCATTTTGGGGATTGTAAGCTAAACTACGAGCCAAGTTGGTGCCTAACCTCTTCCATGGTGTTTTCCAAAAATGTCCCATGAATTTAACATCCCTATGTGATATAATGTTGATAGGTAGTCCATGAATCCTAACCACTTTCTTGAAGAAGAGGTGTGCTATGTAACTAGCATAATGAGTTATCTTACATGGTGCAAAATGACTCATCTTACTGAACCTGTCCACTACTACAAGCACACTATCAAAAGCAGTTCTTATCCTTGGTAAAATAACTATGAAGTCCATAATTATGCATTCCCAAGGTCTGTTAAGTATTGGTAAGGGATGATATAACTAGCATTTGAAGGAATTCCCTTAGCTTTCTAAAAAATGATACATTGTTCAACATATCTTCTAATATTTGTTTGTATTCTTGGCCAATAATAGTGCCTACTCATAAGTTCTAAGATTTTATACAGTCCAAAATTCCCACTCAAACTCCCATTATGTTTATCTTGGATAAGGTTTCCTCTCATGGAACCCCTTGGAACACATAATTGGTTATCCTTAAATAATAAACCATTTTTCAAGGTATAGTTAAAAAAGTCACTATGAAAATGAAGGCTAAATGATGAACAAACATTATGAGCTTCTGAGAAATCTTCATCTCCTTAATAAAGGTCTTTAAATCCCTCTATTGCAATGCTCTTCAATTAAATTTCTTGGATTGTTAGGAGTCACATACAAGTAATGCATCTATCACTTTGTTAGCTTGCCCCTTTTTGTGCTTAATAGTGAATGTGTATGCTTGTAAGAGCTACATCCACTTAATGTGCCTTGAAAATGAGTTTCTCTTGTGTGTTGATGAAGCCCAAAGCTTGATTGTTAGTATAGACCACAAATTCTTTAGGCAATAGGTAATGCCTCCATTTTCTAAGTGATTGGACTAGTGCATACAACTCTAGATTATAGGAAGAATATATTGACTTAGCCTCATTCAACCTTTCACTAAAAAATGCTATAGGCTTTCCCTCTTGACTTAGGACTTCCCTTACAACAATCTAACTTGGATCACACTCTACAATGAACAATTGATCAAAAAATGGCAAAACTAGAATGGGTTGTATAGCAACTTCTTTCTTCAATCTGTCAAACCCTTGATCTATTGCTTTGGTCCACTCAAACTTTTTTTTTATCCCCCCTTTTATGGTATCTAGCATAGGTGCACACATTTCACTAAATCTCCTCATAAACTTCCTATAGAATTGAGCCAATCCATGGAAGCTTCTAACTTTTGTCCCTATTTTAGGCTTTAGCCAATTTACAATAGCCTCCACCTTACTTAGATCCATCTTCAGATCCCCTTGGGAAACCACAAAGCCTAAATACACCAATTCTTATTTCATAAACTTGCTCTTTTTAAGGTTAATGGTGAGTTTCTCCTCTTGTAGCCTTTTCAATACCAAGTCAAGGTGCTTCTTCTACTCCTTCTTTGTTTTACTAAAGATGAGGATGTCATCTAAGTATGCTACAACAAACTCACCTATATAGTGCTTCAAGACTTCAGTCATCAATCTCATGAATGTGCTTAGTGCATTTGTAAGGCCAAAAAGCATAACAAGCCACTCATAAAGAACCTATGTGGTTTTAGCAGTTTTCTATTAGAAATGTTTTAGAATAACTGAAAGGGGGGCGTGGTTATGGGGGGGGGGGGGGGGGGGAGGGGCTAAATCAGTTATTCAAGGTCCAAATGCCTTAATAATTTGTTTTCACTAAGTATAGTGATCTCATTTAAACTAGCCATACATCCAAGCTAAACATTCTTCTTAGCAAGTTACTAATAAATCAACATGTACGAATAAGACATGAAAAATCAACACATAATATAGTGATTTACATGGAAACCCAATTTGGGAAAAACCACCAGTAACATGCTACCTTGTTTCTCACTCCTCTGAAGTGATGCCCTACAAAAGGCCTTCCCTGTTAAAGGCTACAAAACACACTGTTAAATGTGACCTAGTTAAGGGATTTCAACCACCCTATTAGAAGTGGGCCTAGTTAAAGGACTTTAGAACATTCACTTGGAATGTCACCCTATTAAAGGATTTCTCAATGGTAGTTAGACCAACCTAAGTCCATAGGATTTTTCCCTACCTGATACAATTGCTAGAGAGTAACAATAAGGGCTTTTGATCTGATATAACTCACAACATAACTTGTAGATTTTAGATCTCAATTCAGTTCACAAATTTGCCTAGCTTTTAGTCATTACAATTCTGATAGCTTGTCCCCCTTTCAAGCTTTGTCTCCTTGAGTCTCCATACTCGTTGTGCCAATGCAGTCACCTCAATGGTCACCTATCGAAGCTGAGTCTCTATACTTTATTCTCCCTCCTTAATACCTTATCCTTAACACCACACACTCTCTCCAATCTCTGTCTACTTCTTGACCTATAACTCCTTAATTAGGAGTTTGGAATACTTTTCCAGCTCTAATCTTCCTACTCTTATTTTGGTTTTGAATGGATTAGGTAAGATACGATGTATCTTCCCCTTATCTTGTTTCTTCTAGAAACATCATGTAGAATCCTCCTGTATTTTCCTAAACATGGTTAACCTAGAATTTTGTACCACCAGCTCAACATCCTTATCTTCCATTTGGTTTACAAAATTCAAGGTAACAAACTTAGTGGCTCAGATCTAGTGAATCTTTGACTTTTCAAATAATGCAGCAACTCGACACTATTGACTTTTTGATGCTCAACACATACTATGTTACTCGGCACCTATTGTGGATTCACTCGGCATCAACTAAGTTTTACTGATGCTGAACACCTATTACATTTTGTCTAGTTCAGCACCTAAACTTGCTCGACACCCTTTGTTTCACTCGAAACACACTATATTTTCATTTTCTCGACACTTATTGATAATCTACTTGCAATGAACTAACTTGCTTGGCACCCATTGATGAATGTAGTCAAGCTTTGTAGATACTTTTGTTATAACTTATTCTTCTAGAATTTCTAAGTGTAGCTAACCTTTGTATCTTCAAGTTTATTAACAATACATCATTTTACCATTGTCTTAATTGATCCTTGTACTTCATTATAAAATCATAACTCAACCTTTCCCTTAGGTTCTTTTGTTACATCTTATTGATTAAATCCGCTTCATCAATCAAGTAAGTGATAGTACTTGGATCTTATAAGAAATTGTCATTCTAGCAAATAGCAAGTTTGACATCAATGACAAAAAAATGATTGAAAACATTCATTATCAACAATCACCCTTCTTCAATAATGATCTTTTCAATCATATTTCAACAATCTCCCTCCTTGGCATTGATAGAAAACCAAACTGATCAACCAAGTTATCATAATGCTTACTAGGTTAAAACAATAAATCAAGTACCAAAAAGAAAACTTTGGATCCAAAATTATTCATTCTATTAGCAACTTTGAATTTCTTATGACTCCCTCTAAATTCTATAAGACTCCCTCTTTCAAAGTATTAGGGATATCTCTTTTACTGATGTATTTTCTTCTCCTTTTTGTTCTACTCCCTCTCTGATCTTGGATTTCTATTTGTGATGTTTTCTCTCCCTTAGCTACTATTTCCCTTCTCCTTCCTTTTTGCTATTTCTCCCTCTTTGACAACAATGCCAAAGACATTATTTCAGCATCTTATCATGCAAGTGTAGCATTTGTGGAAACTCCAATTTCTCCCTCGATCACCTTTCCTATGACTTATTTGGAATTTTAGTATTTTAATTACTTCAAGAAAAACCTAAATTAAGTATCCTCTGCATCAATTTATGTCATTTCAGCAATCAACTTATTTGATGTAGGGCAATCTTGTTGTTACTGAAGTAGCTTTGGATATGGGTATCACCCCTAACTTACTTCTAAGAGACTCAAATCCATCTTTAGGTAATGGTTTTTTGAAGATGTCAAAAATTTGTTCCTTTGAGTTGATATATTCCATCTTCACTTCTTTATCTTCCACCAATTCTCTTAGATAGTGATACTTAATTGCATTGTGCTTTGTTTTGGCATGTATCACAGGATTCTTTGATATGTTGATGGCACTTATGTTATCACAGTTTTAGTTGTCTCTTCCTTCATACCTTTCAATAGGTTCTTGATCCATACAATATTGGCACAATTAATGGTAGCAACAACATATTTGACTTCAACTATGGACTGTGAGGTAAAAAATTTCTTTTTGCTAGTCCAAGTGACTAATCTTCTACCTAAGAAGAGTGCTCCTCCACTGGTACTTTTTATTTCATCTATATTGTCTCCCTAATTTGCATCAGTGTAGGCATTCAATTCAAACTCTTCATTCCTCTTGTAGGATAAGCCAAAGTCAGTTGTTCCTTTTAGATACCTCATTATTCTTTTTACTACCATAAGATGATTTTCTCTTGGGTTTGTAGAAAATCTTGCCACTATCCCAATAGATAATGCAATATCTAGTCTATTGTGTACAACATACTATAACTTTCCAATCATTGATCTGTACATTATCTGATTTACTTTAGTTGGTTCATCATTCTTGGATAACTTATGTCCTATTACCATTGGTGTACTGACTAGTTTTGAATCCTCTAAGACAAATGTTTTGAGTATCTCCTTGATATATTTTGATTGAGTCACAAATATACCATGTTTTAGTTGATATACTTGCAATCCAACAAAGAATTTTAGTTACCCAAACATTGACCTCTCAAACTCATGTTTCATCTAATCAACAAAATCTTTACATAGTGTATCTTTTCCTCCAAATATTATGTCATCAACAAAGATTTTAGATATCAGAATGTCTTTACCTTTTTCTATCTTGATATATAGGTAGCTATTGTCATTTGTTCTCTCAAATCCTATCTTCACAAGATATTTATGAAGTCTCTCATACCAAGCTTTGGTGCTTGTTTCAAACTATATCCTTGTTGTTGTCATCAACAAATCCCTCTGGTTGTTCTATGTAGACTTCCTCTTCTAATATACCATTCAAAAAAGCTGAATTTACATACATTTGGTAGACTTTAAAACCTTTTTAAGTAGCATATGCAAGTAGAGTTCTTACTCCTTCCATTCTTGAAATAGGGGCAAATGTTTTCCCATAGTCCAGTCCTTCTTCTTGAGCATAGCCTTTACAAACTAGCCTAGCCTTATTTCTTGTGATCTCACCATTCTCATCTAGCCTTTTCCTAAATACCCACTTGGTACCAATCACATTCTTATTAGCTGGTCTTGGGAATAAAGTCTAGGTTTTTTTCTTCTCTATCTGCTCAATCTCTTCTTCCATAGCTTTGCACCAATCATCATCTTGTAGTACATCTCTCACTATTTTCGTTTTAATCTTGCTTAGCAAACAGGATTCATTTCTTAGTCTGTTCCTTGTCATTGGTCTGGCTTCCTTGTCGCCAATGATTTGTTCAATAAGGTGATGTATTCTCACATACTTGGATAGCCTTGGTTCTATCCTTGTTTCCATGTCTTGTCTTTCCACTTTAGGGTCACTATGCAGACCTCTTTCATGTGTATTGATTTTAGAATTAGAATGTGAATTTTCTTCATTCTGCAACTTGACTTTTGAATGCAACTCGACATTTACTTGTTGTGACTTGACAAATACTTAAAATTGTTCTAATTCCCACCTTGATTGGCAGCTTCTTCTTCAATAGACATTCCTTCATAGAAGTATATAAAGGATCTGTACTCTTCTAGTTTCTTGATGGATTCATCAACTTGAACTTCTATATGCTTATCAAAGTTTACATTTGCACTTTCCACAATTTTGTTAGTGTTAGTATTTAAACACTTATATGCTTTACTTCTATTGGAGTATCCAAGGAATATGCCTTCATCACTCTTTGCATAAAACTTTTCATTTCTAGAATCTTTAAGAATATAGCACTTACAACCAAACACTTTGAAATGTTTTACATCGGGTGAGTGACCATACCATAATTCAAAAGGTGTTGCATTTGTACCTTTCTTAATTTGTACCTGATTCAAGGTGTAGACAACTATACTTATAGCTTCTCTCTAGTACTTTAGAGCAACATTCTTCTCCATCATTAATATTTTGGCATAGTCCATCTCGGATCTATTCCTTCTCTCTGCAATTCCATTCTGTGGAGGAGTTCTAGGTTTTGATGTTTGTCTCTTAATTCCTTTGTCATTGCAAAATGTCTGAAATTCTTTTGATGTGAACTGTCCTCCTTCATCTGATCTTAGGAACTTTGGACTCTTCCCTATTTCTTTCTCAACCTTAGCCAAATCCCACTTAAACATTTGAAATGCATTAGATTTTTTCTTTAAGAACATGACAGTCATTATTCTAGAGTAGTCATCAACAAACAACATTATATATATGTCTCCTTTGTATCTTTGCACTTCTATTAGGCCACATAAATTAGTATAGACTAACTCTAGTACTTCTTTGGAAGTGTAGTTTTTACTTTTGAAACTTGACTTCGTCATCTTTCCTAGCTAACATGGTTTGCACATTGTATTGTCAGGCTTCTTCAATTTAGGAAAACCTCTAACTTTCTTCATTTTGTTTAAACTAAACAAATTATCAAAGTTGATATGACATAGCCTTTTATGCCATAGCCACACATCATCAAATCTGATAATAAGACAGTTAGCATCATCCATATCTAGGTAAAATAGATTACTCCTAGTTTGGTCTCCTTTTCCTATCAGATTTCCATCAGTGTCATGGATTTTGGCAGTTTTGTTTCCAAATTCTACTTTGCATCCTACATTTCCTAATTGTGACACACTCAGCAAATTGTAGTTCAATCCTTCAACATAATATGCATTATCACATAAAATTTTCTCTATAATCTTAATAGAATCTTTTCCATTGATTAGACATGGAGCATCATTTTCAAATCTAACACTATTTCCATCATACTGAGTTAAGGTAACAAACTGACTTTTGTCTCCTACCATATGATGTGAGCACCCACTGTCTATGATCCACCTTTCATTCTTGTTTACACATGTTACTAGTGTTGTTGCCTTATCTTCATCTGACTCATCCTTCATGGCTACATAGACTACCTCATCATCATTTCATCAGAATTTTCTTCTTCAATAATGTAGCACCTTTTGTCTTTGTCTTTGTAATCTCTACTATCATCTTCTCTTCTATTTTTGTACTTGTTGCATTCTCTATAGTTCTTTTTCTATGTGTAACTTGCAACAATATGTCCTACTTCATTGCAATTATAAAAAATGATAGGTAGCTTACCTTTGAATTTACCTTTGCCTCTGTGAAATCTTCTAGCCAACAATGCTTCCAATTGTTCCACATCTTCTTCATCTGCGCTGCTATCACTAGATGAAATTTTTATTTTTCTTTTCTTCTTCTTTGGTTTCACCTCTTTAGTGTCTTTCAACAATAGCTTGGCCTTGAAAGTAGATTCAAGATTCTCAGGTCTACAGTTATCAAAGTTGGATAACTCAAATGCAATAAGTCTTCCCACTATACCTTCAAGAGTTAGTTTGTTTCCTAGTATGCATCTCAACTCTTAGATGGTTGATACTCTAATAGCATAAATAGGGAGCAAGGTTCTTTAAACTTTGCTAATAACAATTTCATCATCTAAATGACTAGCCACACTTCTTATTGCACTTACTACTTCCTTTATTCTAGAGGCATATTGAGCAATGTTCTCACATTCCTCCATTCTCATGTCATCAAACTTTCCTCTGAGGCTTTCTACTTTTTTCTCTTTGGACATTCTTATCTCCTCCATAAATATTTTTTAGTGCTTCCCACATCTTGAATGAAAAGGTACATCCGTTGATGTCATCAAATTCAGCATAGATGAGGGCAGAGGCGATTTTTAGCATTGCTTGATTATGCTCCTTCTTTTTCTTCATATCTTCAAAAGTAGGGACACCAGGTGGATCAACATATTCCACTTCGATTGAGGTTTGTGCATAATCACCTTTTGATCCAAGGTGTAGCTTCATTAAACTTTTCCATGCAACAAAGTTATCTCTATTGAGCTTAGGAACTTCTCTCTTAGACATCTTGATCTTTCTACTTCTAGTACCTTTAAACCTAATCAGTAGATGGCTCTGATACCAATTGTTAGAAATGCTTTAGAATAACTAAGAGGGGGGTGAATCAGTTATTCAAGGTCCAAATGTCCTAATAAAACTTTTTCACTAAGTATAGTGAGCCCATTTAAACTAACCATACATCCAAGCTAAATATTCTTCTTAGCAAGTTACTAATAAATCAACATACAAGAATAAGATATGAAAGATCAACACATAATATAGTGATTTACGTGGAAACCCAATTTGGGAAAAACCATCAATAACATGCTACCTTGTTTCTCACTCTTTTGAAGTGATGCCCTTTGAAAGGTCTGCCCTATTAAAGGCTAAAAAACACACTGTTAAATGTGACCCAGTTAAGGGATTTCAACCACCCTATTAGAAGTGGGCCTGGTTAAAGGACTTTAGAACATTCATTTGGAATGTCACCTTGTTAAAGGATTTCTCAATGGTTGTTGGACCAACCTAAGTCCATAAGATTATTCCCTAACTGATACAATTACTAGAGAGTAATAATAAGGGCCTTTTATCTGATATAACTCACAACATAACTTGCATATTTTAGATCTCAATTCAGTTCACAAATTTTCTTGGCTTTTAGTCACTATAGTTCTGACAGCTTGTCCTCCTTTCAAGCTTTGTCTCCTTGAGTCTCCATGTTCATTGTGCCAATTCAATCACCTCTATGGTCACCTATCAAAGTAGAGTCTCTATACTCTATTCTTCCCCCTCAATGCCTTCTCCTTGACACCACACACTCTCTCCAATCTCCCTTTGGTTCTTGACCTGTAACTCCTTATGTAGGAGTTTGGAATAATTTTCCTTCTCTAATCTTCCCACTCTTATTTTAGGTTTGAATGGATTAGGTAAGATATGATGTATCTTCCCCTTATCTTGTTTCTTCTAGAAACATCATGTGGAATCCTCCTGTATTCACCTAAAAATGGTTAACCTAGAATTCTATACCACTGGCTCAACATCTTTATCTTCCATCTAGTTTAAAAAATTCAAGGTAACAAACTTATCAACTTAGATCTTCTGAATCTTTGACTTTTCAAACAATGTATCAGCTCAACACTATTGACTTTTTGATTCTTGGCACATACTATGTTACTTGGCACCTACTATGGATTCACTCGACATCAACTAAGTTTTATTGATGCTCGACACCTATTACATTTTGTCTAGCTCGGCACTTGAACCTACTCGACACATTCTATTTCACTCAGTACACACTAGATTTTGCATTTTCTCGACACTTACTGATATTGTACTCGGCATGAACTAACATGCTTGGCACCCACTGATGAATTTAGTCAAGCTTTGCAGGCAATTTTGTTATAACTTATTCTTCTAGAGTTTCTAAGTGTAGCCAACCTTTCTATCTTCAAGTGTATTAACAATACATCATTTTACCATTGTCTTAATTGATCCTTGTACTTCATTACAAAATCATAACTCAACCTTTCCCTTAGGTGCTTTTTGTTACATCTTATTGATTAAATCCTCTTCATCAATAAACTAAGTGATAGTACTTGGATCTTATAAGAAATTGCCATTCTAGCAAATAGCAGGTTTGACATCAGGGACAAAACAATGATTGAAAACATTCTTTATCAACAATATCCCTTCTTCAATAATGATCTTTTCAATCATATTTCAACATTTTTGACTCATCTCCTTCCTTCATCCTAATTTGATGATAACCAATTTGAAGGTCTATTTTGTAGTAGTACTTAGCCCCATCTAGACAATCCATTAAATCTTCTATTCTAGGAATACAAAACCTATATTTAATTGTGATCCTATTTATGGCCCTTGAATCAATACACATTCTTCATTTACCTCCCTTTTTTGGGTGCTAAGGTCACTAGAACTGCATATGTGTTGATACTCTTCCTAATGAGGCCTTGATCCACCAATTCTTGTACTTGTCTTGCTATCCCCTTGTGCTGATCTGGAGTAATCTTGTAGGAAGATTTTTTGGGAAAGGATGCCCTTGACACAAAGTCAACTTGGTGACTTACTACACTTTATGGAGGTAAGGTAGTAGGCATCCCTTCACAAATGATATCTTGAAACCCCTTAAGAAACTATCTCAATTCACTAGGAATAGTGGTATGTTTGGTGTTTGCTTCTTCCCTATGTTTTAACACAATGGAAAATCCTAGCCCTTCATCATGTTTTATGTCATTTAAGAAATCATTTACACTCATCATTAAATTGCATACTATTTTTTCTTCATCAAATTCTTCTTCCACTAAGGATTGTATTGTGTAAGTCACTCCACTCTTCTTAAAAGTATAAGCATTCTTCCTTTCTTGATGTACACCATCTCTATCAAATTTCCATGGTCTTCCTAACAAAATATGGCATGCATCCATGGGTAATACATCAAAAATTATTTTTTCACTATATTCCCCAATAGAAAATAAACCCAAGCTTTCTCACTTACTATCACATTTTGCCCCTTATTTAACCAAGCCAATCTATAGGGATCAATATGAGGTTTCTTCACAAGTTTTAGTTTCTCCACTACTTCCTCTAAGATGATGTTGTTAGTAGACCTTGAGTCTATTATTACTTTTCAAAAATTTCTAAGGATCTTGCATTGAATCCTAAATAATGACCTTCTTTGTTTGGGCTCTTCTTTATTTGGTTCTCTAATCAAAACTCTTTTGAACATCAGGTTTTCTCCTTTCTTTGAAGAAAGTCTCACCTTTAAATTAGTGACATCATCCTCTTCCCCTTGAGAATAGGTCACCTTCTTCTCTCCATGGGATGAGGAAGTTTCCTTATCAGGGCATCTATAAGATGGGAGTCCTAGGTTGCCATAATTGAAGCACTTCATTGTAGAAAATTGTGAACTTTGACCAAAACCACTAAATCTTCCTCTTCCTTGACTATTAGGGATTTTTCCTCTGTTTTAACCCCCTCTAATATTTCCTTCACTAACATAATCATGTAGCTTTTCATATCCTTGACTCTTAGAATAATTGCTTCTTCCTTCATATCCACCATATGGATTCCTTTGGCATCTCTACCTCTCCCTTTACCCCTTGAACTAGATTCATGTCTCTTCTTGTTCTTCAATTTTTCTTTAAGTTCCAATTGGAAATACTTGTGGACATTTGTGGGGGTCTATAGAATGGTCTCTTCTTGAATCCCCCATCTCAAGCCTCCTAAATACCTAGCAACATTTACAATTTCATCCTCTTGTATTTTTGACCTTAAACATAGCTTTTGGAATTCCTTTGTATAAGAGGCAACATCCATATCCTTATGTTTTAGACTTTTTTTTTTCTTATGAAGTTGCATTTTGTAATCATTAGGTAGATAGTTGCCCCTAATTTTGACCACCATGACCTTCCAGTTAGTTATCAATTTCTTCCCTTCTTTCCCCCTCTCTTATGGGAGAAACTTTCACCAAGTTAGTATTGGTTCCCTCAATCTTGTTTTTGCAACCTTCATCTTTTGAGCCTCTGTGATTCCTTCACACTCAAAGTGATTCTCCATGCCCTCTATCCATTCCATTACCAATTGTAAATCCATCTTTCCTGTGAACAAGGGTATACCTTCTAGTTTCTCTATTGTCTCTACAACCTTTTCAAGTTTCTCTTTCATGGCCTTCAAGGACTCTTCTAGAAGCCTATTTCTCTCCCATTTTTTTATCAAATCCCTTGTTATTTTTCATTTTTCACCACAGTGCTCTCACCTACTGACTCTCCTTCCAAGCCAAACATGCACTTATACCAAATTGCTCATTTTAAGTTGTTACCAATTTGGTGAGGAGGGATTGCTACTCTAGCTTAGCATATCCAAGACACTCAAAGACCTTCTATAGCCTTCTTATGGTCTTATCTTCACCCTAATTCTAAGGGAAAACTTCTTTTGTTCCCTTACTCCACCAATCCACTCCCATCAGTGTGAAACTCTCTCAAGATCCAAGACTCAACTCCTTTTAATTCAATTCTTGAATTCCACCATAAAATGAATCAATAGATTCACCAAGCTCCCATGACAAGTAGAACCTCCATTCTGTTCATTTCCATGATTTTCAAGGGGTTTTAATATATTTGGGTATTTTTCTCGGATAAGATTTCAAGATTTCCTTGTCTAGGAGGGCTACTAAGGCTAGTAAAAGTTAGGCCTCCTAGTTGGCCTTTTGGTCCCTAATTGGAAAAATTTCCAAAGGAATTTTCAAAAAAACTTCATATTAGGATATCCTTTTTATATTACTTCAATATTCACATGGTTTTAAGTCACCAAGGTGTCCATACAACCCCTTTCCAATTTAGCCCTCTTTTTAAGGGTTTTCAGGCTTCCAATCAACAACTTACTAGGGTCATCTACAACCTATTCAATATGGCCTTCCCAAGATTTTCATTAGGTTTTTCATATCTTCACTCATCACTCTTCCCATCTATACCTTTGGATTGATTCTCTCAATCCATCGGCTACACATTTGACCTCTATCTTGTTGTTCTTCACCTAGCCGAGTAGCCTCCTACTCACCTAGAGCTTTGTCTGAAAACTAGAAAAAACATATTCCTAGCACTCCAAAATGGAAATATATACAATATGTTCATTTATCTTCTTGATTCCAAATGGCCATAGATTTTTGGCAATTGGAAATGAAGAAAACCATTATTCTCAATGTTCCTCCAAACAAGGCAGTGTGTTGTAGAGTTATAATTTATTTTCAAACACCTACCTTAACTAAACTTCAAGAACCCAAGCAAAAATAGTGAAAACTAAATTCAATCCTCTATCTACAAGAGAAAAATAACAAGCCCAATCAAGTCATTCTCATTTGGATCTTAAGCATACAAGCCGATTGTACCAGGAAAATACTTCAAGTTTGTTATTACTTCAAAATTGAATCCACATAATCTAAACACCAACCCTTCTCCTAAATTTGGAATGGTTTTATATACCCCTTTTTCATTTTTTCTAAACTCTTGTATGGACCCATAATTGAAAAATTATGAATTGCTTGGTTTTGGCAAATTGTTGTCAATGTTGTCAATGCAACTTTTGCAAAAATGCAAAATTTCTTGAGAAACTTTTCTCTTTGACCATGATTACAAAAAAAAACCTTGGATGAGTCTACTAAGTCATAAACTAAACTTTTAACATGATTCTCCAACTTAGGAGTCTTTGTTCAAACCTTGGTCAACCCTTGACAAAATCAAGCAATTGCAAGAAACTTTATCATTATAAAGACATTACTTGTCTCCCCACTTTATCACACTCAACTATATACATACATGACTCTAATGACACCCTTGGGGCTTCATATTTATCCCTTATTCCTTGGTGGTTGGCTAGAACCACCTACAAGCCAAAACTTCTAGGGCCTAGCACAATGATCCTAGGTGTTCTTGCACCAAAGGTTATCAAGAGGTAAAGGTAAATTACCTGTAATAGAAGAAAATATGATAGAAATGACAAGAAATATTTGAAGTATAGGAAGAATAAGGATTACAAAGACAAATACAAGAATTTATGTTTCATTCCTAAGAAGAGCATATTGAGACAAGTTCTGATGATGGCAAGGAAGTAGTTGAAATGGTATATGTTACAATCAAGGAAGAGCCAAATGGTTAAAGGTATGAAAATGAAACTACCCTCATTTCACATATTACAAACAATGACTCATGGATTATTGATAATGGTTGTTCACATCATATGACTATTGATCTAAGTAAGTTTGAAATTTTTGAAGAGATTGATGATGGTGAAACTATTACATTTGGTAGTGATATTACATATTCGATGAAAGGTAAAGGGTCACTAATACTGAATAAAAATATCAGATTTGATGATTTATATTGGGTTCAAGGACTTGAATATAATATTTTGAGTGTTGATCAATAGAATAACTTAGGTCACAACATGGAATTTGAGAAAAGGAAGGTCAAGATCTTTGATGATAAAGGTAATCTAATTGGAGTAGGGGTGCAAACTAAAGGTAACTTATTCTACCTTGTTCCTACAATTGAAACATGTTTATTTCCTATAATTGAGGATGTGTGGTTATGGTATGAAATTTTGTGTCATGTTAGTTTGCAAAATATGGTTTAAAAATAGTAGAAAGAAAAGAGTAAGAGGCTTACCGAATCTGCAAAAACCTTAAAATGTTATGTGCAAAGAATGTGCAAAGAATGTCAACTCAGTAAGATGACAAAGTCTAGTTTTTCTATCTAGATATACACTTCCAATGATATTCTATAATTAGTGCATACTGATTGATGTAATCCAACTAGATTTAACAGTTACTATGGTGATAGATACTTTATATTATTTGTGGATGATTATTCAAGGATCATGACTATAATGTTCATGAAAGTGAAATCATGCACTTTTGATATGTTCAAATGGTACAAAGAAATAGTTGAAAATGAAACATGTAAATCATTGAAATGTTTAAGATCTTATAGAGGTGGTAAATTTATGTCTGCTATGTTCACAAACTTTTGTGTCAAGAATGGTATCAAAAGATGATTATCTACCCTAAGGACTCCACAACAAAATGGTATTGCTAAAAAAAGAAATATATCTATCATGGATTGTGTTAAGACAATGATGATTAAGAAAGTGGTCTCTCATATAATCTAGACAAGAGAAACCAATATTGTTTTTTACACACTCAACCGAGTTCAATTGAAGAAAGGAACAAACAAGATACCCTATGAGCTATAGTATGATCATACACTAAATGTAAGTTATGTCAAAATCTTTATAAGTGGCTTTTATATTCACAAGGATGCTAAGAATGGTAAACATGATGTTAAAGGAGATGAATGTATATTCCAAAGATATTCATCTAAGAAAAAGGCATATAAATGTTTGAATAAGAGTACTAACAAGATGATTGAAAGTGAAAATGTAAGATTTTATGAATTTGCAAAGAGAAATGATCTAGAAAGAAATAAAGAGGCTAAAGGTTATAATAAGTTTTTTATGTCTATAAAGATGTACCAGATACTCTACCTGATTTAGAAGACATGCCTAACGAGTATCACATGCTAGTACCCTAGTCTCAAAAACTTATACCCAAGCACTAGATAGTACAACTTGACTAGGAAGTTGAACCCCTACTAAGTCAATAAAATGTTGAAAATTAGAGAACTCAACTTGTATTGGCCAAATGTTTGAGGAAGAACCATTCACCTAAAAAAAATTGGAGATAGAAGTGCATGAGTACGAAAAAGAAGCAAACTAAGAGAAGGTATATGTTTAATAGCTAATTTTGAGCCTAGACTAGTTAAAGTTACATTAGCTAATGAATGTTGGATCAATGGTATGAATGAGGAGATTGATCAAATTGAGAAGAATAGTCTAGACACTTGTATCAAGATCTATTGACAAGAATGTGATTGGAACAAAGTAGATTTTCAAAAATAAGCTAAATCAGAATGGGGAGATGATTTGTAGGTAGATTTTTCTCAAGTCATGATGAGATGATCTAAAGATCATGAATTTATAGCTATGGAACTCTTAGAGTGAGGTTTTGAACTCAAAATCTCTATTCGATGCAACAAGGTGGAGCTCCATCTATTTGATTGATCCTCATTTGGAAGAGAAAGCCTTAAAATATCCTTTTGAAGTATTAGAAAGAAGAACTCAAGGTCAGTGGTTGATTTGATGTTTTAAAAAGGTAAATCTATGGTCATCTATTCACCTTAAAAGCTTCAAAGGAAAAGCAACCAAAGTGATGGAAATCCTTTTTAATCTTGAGACTTTAGGAAAGTATAGGTTCCCATGGTGCTTTTCCATCTAAAATAGTATTCATGAAGTTTGTCTTTCACATGTTATAAAGATGAAGATTTTTGAAGCCTTGTCAACTCACATGTGAGGATATTCTACGAAGATGCTAATATAATGCCCTATGATGGAGTAGTTGGCCAAGTTCAAACTTGATACAACGGAAATTTTTCACTCAAATATGTAAAGTGGAAAGGTTGTATTGTCACTTCTCCAAGTCAATGTGATAAGGTAAAGGAGAAGCCTGCATGATGCACTCCTAAATTGAAGGAAATCCATAGTAAAGCTAGGCTTACAGAGAGATAAGTTAATGCTTCCTTTCCCATTCTTAATGAGTTTAATGCACACTAATGGTCTTGATTTTGTAGTAAAAGAATTATATTTCAGAAAGCTCAAGTTTAAAGTGGTTTAGAAAGGAAATAATCTAGCTAATCCATGAGATTAAGGAAATTTTGAAATGTTTGGACTTGTAAGTCATCATGTGGGTATGTTTAATGTCGTTATCAAAGAGGTTGATCTACCTGATTAAATGAAAACCCAACTGTTATATCATTATGTGTGAGTTATTTTTGTTCATGTCATGCTAATGTTCAAATTCCCAAGTCTATATGATTAGACTTTAGCCGAACAAATTTCCTCATTTTGTAATGGCTATTTTGTACAAACTTGTTATGTCTCTAATTTTTCTATGTGAAATATAAGAAGATGGAAGTCATATCAACTAGGTGTTATTGTCTAGTTGGACTAGAAAGTGAACTTAAGAATTACAATTATATTTCTCTCAAGTTCTTTGATCTTGGTGATTTACATACAAGATTGAAAACTCATCCCATCCATCCAATCGCATAGAAGCTAAAGGAGAGAAAATTAGTTAAAGTTGTCAAGTCTCCCATGGTTGTGCAAGTGCTAGAATTAGTAAAGAAATATCTTGAGAGGCATAACTTGGCAATGAAGTAGATTTTTTTGTCTGGTCAATCTATTCTTCTTTCAATAAACATAGGATTGTTACAATCTACCTTTAGAATTCTTGTAGAGGAGGAGTATTCTGATATTGATTTTGGCTTCTCTGCATCAATGTTTAATTAGAAGATAACTCATAGGAGAAAACATATACAAAGTACATGGCTCTAGACTCCTCAAAGTAAGAAGAGAAAAATGATGAGTACTCTCTTTGTAACTAATTTGAAGAGGGAAATTGTGGATACTTTGGATTTGTTGCTAAGATTAAAAGGAAAAGAAGAGGTCCTGGATTTCATAGAGCACCACTTCTACTTGGTTCAAGCCATTTATTTTGATGAATTACAAATTGACTGGGCTCAGATAATCAGTGATGAGCTTGCCTCATGGCTAAATTTGGCAAGGGAATTCAAACAATTCTGTATGTCTTCCTATTTGATATATTCCTTAGCCATGCATCATCTATGGCCCTATTTTCCTTGTATAGAAAATTTTGATGAGAATACACATTTTTATGAATTATATCCATCTTTGCAATGGGAGAAGAGCTTTGAGGAGTATGTGAAGGAGAATGATGCCTTTACCACGAGGCTATGACATGAATTGTAAGGGTTCCCAGAACAAAGATTTTCACTTTAAGCTATATTTTTTGTATGAAAAATTAGATGCCATTTTATTCAATTTATATCTTTCTCCTACATTAGGATTGGTGCATTCGATAGATTCCTAAAGAGACTCCCTAGGTGTCCACAAGATAAGGTCAACCTTGTTCAATTATGTAGATACATATTAGAGGTTAACACCTTATGCTCTAATGTGAAGAAGATACCCAACATTTCATTTCCAATTGTAGTAGGAAACTATTTTTTGTGTCTAGGTCTAATGCTCATAATTTACTCAAGGCCTTTGAGAACAAAATTAAAATGATAAATCATGAAGTTATAAGGCCCTAGTATGATCCTGTTAGCTTTGTGAAAGACCATCTTAAGCTTGGTTATGCTCATAGCCATGTCTTTGATATTGAAAACTATTGGGTCGAATGTCATAGTGAATAGCAAACAAATAGAGCTATTGGTCTAGATTGATAATTGATGAGATTAAATTGTATAATGATAATTTTGATTTTACTGATATCACAGATGGTGGTTCCTACATGAGGTTGACTACCTATGACATGATTAAGGACACTCTCACAATGTCAATTATACTTGATGGTCCTATGATTGATACAATGGAACTCCTAACAGATGGCATCATTAACAAGATAGAAAATTGGGTAGAATGGACCAAAGTAAGGAAAAGGAAGATTGGAGCCACAAGTTTAGCTAGTCAAGTAATATCTAGAGTAGCTCATGTTAGTTTGTGGTGACTGATCAAGGAATTATAGTACATACACCATAATTCCTTGCTGGGGTTCGAGGTTGGATCGGGCCTTGAGCAAGGGTTTTGGGGCAGTAGCTCCGAATACAACCAAGGTCATTAGGTCATGGTTGTCTAGGGTTTGGGGATAGAGCCCCCCAAAAAAAAAATTGCCCTATTATATCGAGATATTGGGCCGATGTATAATTTTTAATTATAACCCTAAAGCGGTAATAATACTTGTATAAAAAGGATTAAGGTTAGGGATTGCTTCATAGTGGCAATGAAAAATTGGTTTTTATGATGGTATTGAGTTATAATGGATTATTGATTATAATCAAGTTGTAATCACAAGATCGTAATACTATTAGACTTGTTGTTTGGTGGGCATAGACCAGGGATTGGGTGAACCATGTTAAATCTTTATGTCTTGTGTTCTTTTCTATGTGATCTATTATTTTATGATATTGTTTATATTTGCATGCAATTGTTATTTCTATTTGTGGTTTAATCCTAACAAGTGGTATTAGAGTCTAGTTCTTTTCCAATTATCCTCTATAGGAAAGTCTCATGGTTGAGTAGGAGTCTCATAGTTGAGTGGGAGTGATGGAAGATGAGGGTAAGCTAAGGGTTGACCAGTTTAATGGGCAGAACTTTTAGTTATGGAAGATGAAAATGGAAGACTATCTTTATCAGAATGATTTATGGAATCTGTTGGAAGGCAAAACCAAGAATCAAGGATCTATGTGAAATGACGACTAGGATCTTTTGGATAGAAAGGCACTTGGAAGCATTCAATTATGCCTGACACTATTGGTGGCATTTAATATTACAAAATTGAAAACAACAGAAGAGTTTATGCAACCATAGAAAAACTGTATGAAAAGCCCTCTGCTTCAAACAAGGTATTTCTCATGAAGTGTTTATTTAATATGAAAATGGCAGAAGGTGGATCTATTACAAATCATTTAAATGAGTTCAATACTATTACTAGTCAGTTATCTTTTGTGGGTATCAATTTTGATGAAGAAATTAGGGCTCTCTTGATTTTGTGTTCTTTGCCTAAAAGATGGAATGGCTTGGTAATGGTTGTGAGTAATTCTATTCTTGGATCTAGTACCCTAAAATATGATGATGTGATCGGTGCTATTTTAATTGACAAAAATCGTAGGAAAACCTCAAGTGGATCTACATAGAGAAGTGCTTTGAACACACAAAGTTGAGGCCCAAAAATTGAGAGAGGAAGTAATTTCAGAAATCATGGGAAATCAAGAGGAAAGTCAAAGGGTAGGAGGTCTCAATTGAGAGGACCAAACAACTATTGGTATTGTGGGAAACCAGGGTATAAAAATAAAGATTATTGGACTTGAAAGAAAAATGTAGATAAACCAGATGGAGACAAGGAGGAAAATGTGGTAAGTAATAAATCCAAAGAGGACACTTTGCTTCTATCTTTAGAAAGTGTTGATGATTCGTGGGTTTTAGATTCTGGTGATTCATTTCATGCTACACCTCATAGAGGTTATTTCATTGATTATGTCCAAGGGGATTTTGGATTTTTTTATTTGAGGGATAATGAACCCTGTCAGATTGTCGGAAATGGAAAAGTTAAGATTAAGTTGCAGAATAGGAATCATTGGCTACTACATGAGGTAAGACATGTTCTAAGGCTGAGTAGGAATTTAATTTTAGCAGAGAATCTCGGTGATGAGGGTTGTGTAGTTACTTTTAATGATAAAAATTGAAAGGTTTCAAAAGGTTCCATTGTAGTAGCAAAAGGTGTGAAAGTAGGCACTTTATATCTTTGTACAAGTCATATTGTTCTTCTACTTTAATTGTTTTAGAGAAAAATGAATGTTCAGTAACAGTTACTACAGTTGAGCAGGGAGAACAAATAGCTATTGTAAATTTTAATATATTGTTGTGGCACAATAGACTAGGGCACATGAGTGAGAAAGGTATGAAAGTACTTCATTCAAATAAAGTTTTACCAAGTCTGAAATGTGTTAATATGGATTTCTATGAAAGTTGTGTGTATCAAAAATAATAGAGAGTGAGTTTTGTGAAGACTAGGAAGGAAAACAAAAAGGTGAAATTAGAGTTTGTGCATACCAATGTATGGAAATCAGCTCAGGTATCTTCCCTTGGTGGCTCTCATTATTATGTTACCTTTATTGATGATGCGACTAGAAAAGCATGGATTTATTTCCTTAAACAAAAATCTAATGTATTTCAAACTTTCAAGAAATGGAAATGCTTGGTTGAAAATGACACTAGTAAGAAATTAAAATGTCTCGAATTTCATAATGGTGGCGAGTATTGTAGTTATGAATTTGAAGAATATTGCTCAACTAATGGTATTCATAGATACAAAACTATTCAAAGGACTCCAGAGGAAAATGGAGTGGTTGAACACATGGACAAGACTATAATGGAGCGTGTAAGGAGCATGAGGTTGCATGTTGGGTTGCCCTTACACGTGTGGGAAAAGGCTGTCAATATTGTTGTATATTTGATTAATAGAGGTCCCTTTACTCCTTTGGGTTGTGGTATTCCAGAGGAAGCATGGAATGGTAAGACGGTGAGTTATTCTTTACTCAAAACCTTCGGTTGTGAAGTATTTCTTCGCATAGATTCTAAAAATAGAACCAAGCTAGAAGCTAAGTCAAAGAAATGTGCATTTTTTGAATATGGCATTAATGAATTTGGTTATAGGCTTTGGGATTTTGAAAATCATAAAATTGTAAGAAGTAGGGATGTGATATTCAATGAGAAAATTTTGTACAAAGATTTGTTGTAGCAACATGAGAAGAAAAAAGATGATTATGTAGTGTTGGATGATACTCCAAAAGATGATGTTCCAACCATTCCTCATGATGTGCAACAAATGAAACAAAAAATACCACACAAACACACCAGTAAAGATTAGACAATCAACAAGGAAAAGTAGACCTTCAGAAAGATTTTATCCCTCTTTGTATTCTATTTTACTTATTGATGCTGGTGAACTTGAATGTTATGATGAAGCTATGCATGTGGATACTAAGATTTAGTGGGAGTCTGCAATGAAAGAAAAAATGGATTCTTTGCCAAAGTATAAGACATGGGATTTATGCAAGTTTCCTATAGGTAAAAGAGCTTTATAGAATATGTGGGTTTATAGGTTAAAAGAAGAGGATGGAGGTAAGAAAAGATTTAAAGCTAGGTTAGTTGTAAAAAGATTTCCATAGAAAAAGGGCATTGATTTTAATGAGATATTTTCTCCTATTGCTAAGATGACTTCTATTTGTACTGTTTTAAGTATTGTGGCTACTGAAAATTTGCATTCAGAATAGCTTGATGTTAAAACAATGTTCCTTCATCGTGATTTGGATGAAGAGATATATATAGCTCAGCCATAGGGATTTGAGGTCAAAGGTAAGGAGAACTTAGTGTGCAAATCAAAGAAAAGTTTATATGGCTTAAAGCAAGCACCTTAGCAATGGTATCTAAAATTTGATAGTTTTATGTATGAGCATGGATATAGTAGGTATCATTCAAATCAATTTTATTACTTCAAGAGGTTGGATGATGTTAGCTACATTATTATATGTTTATATGTTGATGATATGCTTGTAGCTAAGTCTAACATGGATCACATTAAGGGGTTGAAATGCTAGTTGGCACATGCATTTTCTATGATGGATTGGGGGCAGAAAAAAAAATCCTTGGTATGAAGATTTGCAGAGATAGGAAGAATAGAAAATTGACATTATCTTAGGTTGATTATGTTGAGAAGGTGTTGTAACATTTCTCTATGAAGAATGCTAAAGTTGTTAGCACAACTTTACCTAGTCATTTGAAGTTGACTAGGGAGATGTGTTCCAAGACACAAGAAGAGGAAGATAAGATGTCCAAGGCACCCTATTCCTTACCTATAGGAACCTTGATGTATGCTATGGTATGTACAAGGCCAGATATTGCACATGCAGTGGAAGTCGTTAGCAGGTATATGAGTCATCCTAGAATTGAGCATTAGAATGTAGCCAAATTGATTCTCAAATATTTGAGAGGAACATCAAATTAGTGTTTACACTTTGTGGGCTCTACTATCGATTTATAGGGCTATGGTTACCTAGATTTGGTAGGGGATATTGATACTAGGTGGAGTACTATAGGTTATGTATTTACTATTGGTGGGGCAGCTGTGAGTTCAATTTCTAGGTTATAGAAGATTAATGTTTTATCCACTACTGAGGCAAAGTATGCTGCTACTAAAAAGGTAGCCAAGGAGATAATATGGCTTCAATTCTTCTTGGAAGAATTGGGACACCCTCAGAAGGATAATTATTTTTTTATAGATAGTCAGCGTGTCATTCATCTTACAAATAATTCAGCTCTACATTCAAAGACAAAACACATACATTTGTAGTACCATTTCATTTAGTCAATTTTGGAGGATGGGCAATTAAAGCTAGACAAGATATATATAGATGAGAATCCAACATATATGTTTACAAAGATAGTAACAAGGGAGAAGTTGAACTCCTCTTCAGCGTCAGTTGGCCTTCTAAACTAAACATGAATAAAAAGATAACAATGTCTAGGATTAGTCTCCAAGTGGGACATTATTGTCTAGTGTAGAGTTTGATAAGTCCCCAAGTGCAAGATTGTTAGTTTGTGGTGACAGATTAGGGAAGTATTGTACATACTCCATACTTTTTTTGGGCCCTATTTTATTAGGATTTTGGGCCAACATGTAATTATTAATTATAACCCTAAAGTGGTAAAAATACTTGTATAAAAGGGCTTAGGTTTAGGGATTGTTTCATAGTGATGATGCAAAAATTGGTTCTTGCAGTGGTATTAAGCTGTAAGGGATTATGGATTGTAATTAGGTTGTAATCACTGGATCATAATACTATTAGACTTGTTTGGTGGGCATAGCCCAGGGATTGGGTGAACCATGTTAAATCTTGGTGTCGTGTTATTTTTAGTGTGATATATTATTTTCTAATATTGTTTATATTTTCATGTAATTATTATTGTTGTTAATGGTTTAATCCTAACAACTCAATCCCCATAAACAACCACTTCCACTACTGCAGCAACATCAATGTCAACTAGACCAGCATAATCTATTGGTGGAAGAGGAGACCAACCTCCTGAGAATAATATTCAAGTCACTCCAACCTATGGAGGAGTATCTCTACCAAATACTAGAAAAGTCAGAGATGAAGATGTAGAGAAAGATAAACACGAGAAGGAGAAATCAGTAGTCAAGACTTCCTCCCCGGTGCCAATCATCAATGTTGATGGTGACAACAATCCTTTAGATGGTCAACAAAAAGGTGCATATGAACAAGGTAAAACACTAGCCTTATCTATTACTAAAAGAACCACCCTTCCATTTGTTAGCAAGAGAAACACAACCACCCTAGTTTCAAGGAAGCTCTTTTATCCATCAACCTTGCAATTAGCACTCAATGTCCTTTCAATTGAGTCTTGGTTGGAAGAGGCTATTAATAGAAAGAAGAGGAAATGTGAGGAAAGTACTCCATCTAAAGATCGAATTGTTCAAGAAATTCAACCCCAACTAGTGTTGAAGAAGACAAAGAAGCAAAAGACCCTAGCAAAATTTTCAATTGATTAAACTATTGGACACATGCTTGTGGAAATTCTGAAACCTCAGAAGGAGGGTAGGTTTCATGAGTTAACTCCAAATGATTTCCAAATCAAAACTACATGGGTATTTGAGTACATGATTCTATGGTCAACATCTAAAAATCAATAAATGTGAAGATTGAAGGTAAGTTAGAGGAGTTAAGGCTAGAGAAAGAGGTATTAGAAGCCTCAAACAAAGAATGAATGGATTACATTAGAGTAGCACTTGGAGATACATTTGTTAGTACTTTTGACCCAAATGTAGAGGAGGACAAGAAATTAATGACTAGGCTACAACAAGAGAGGTAATTTGGCCAAATTGGTTATGCCTAGGTTGAAGAATTGAGGACCCAAGGTCCCCATCTCATAGTGAACCTTGAAAATATGTTGTTGGACATCGATAAATTGAGAGAGGTAGTGCTAAGTCACAAGACCTCAATAACAAAGGAATCAACAAGATTAACAAAGAAATTGGCCTTATTACAATAAGTCATTGATATGAAGACTAATTTTTCCAGTGACACATGGGATCCTTAAGTCAAGTCAAGAACCATTACTTTATTGGAAGCAATCTATTGAGTTTAAATTTGAATACTTAGTGAAGTTAGAAGATGAACTGAAGGGTATTTATGATTCAGTAAAGAAAGTTATGAAAAAAATATTTAAATATCTGAAGGTTCTACATACTGAGACATATATCACTAATAATAACAATCAGGTGGTAGACATTGAGTGAATGAAGATTAAATTTCCAGCATTCATTGAAGAAACTATTAATCCAGTAAACTTCCAATTGGAGAAGATTCTAAAACCCATAGCAGTTGATTGTGTCCTCAAGCATGCAACAAAGAAGTTCCAATCAAAACTCTCTAGATTTGAAGAATTGACAAAATGCATGACCATTACGTTGTCAATGATGACCACATCCTTACGTAAAGTGTCAAGCAGATAAATAATGTAATTGATGCTATGAAGGCCCACAAAGATAAAGTTTTAACTCCAAAAAAGAATTGATGCTCTGTTGAATGTGTTACATTCTTCCCAAAATGAAGCTACTGCAATATGTGACAAGTGTTGAACCCTTTTTTGCTCTCTCTCTCTCTCTCTCTCTCTCTCTCTCTCTCTCTCTCTCTCTCTCTCTCTCTCTCTCTCTCTCTCTCTCTCTCTCTAATTTTGTAGCCAAATTTGGCATTCTCCTCATAGGCATAAGTTTTTTAATGGATGAGTGACTAGTCAATAAAATTTCTAGACACATCTGCTCAGAGATGCTCTATATTCTAATCATGGAATGTAATTATCCAAAATCTTGGGGCCTATAAATGTAATTTTCAAATAAGTAAATAAAATCAACAAATTTTGGTGTGCAAAACCTCCTATATCTTTAAATACTATGTGAGACTTTGCATTTACATATTAATTTTATAATTCATGTTATTGTAGTTTAGTTTTATGCATTGCATTGGAATGAATCGTAATATTAATGAAAGTTGTGGGGTTGAAAATAAACTTTCTTTTATTGTCTTCCTTAAAGTGGTTTTGTGAAGTCTTACTATCATTCACATGATTAATTCATTTCCTTGGTTCTATGCAAGTTAGTTCCTTGTGTATTTTCATTAATGTGTAAGAGGTTGGGGTTATGGTTGATGTAAGATATTGAGTTAAAAGCAATTTGTTGTTGTGGAATCTCAATAGTTTGAGAAATTTTTGTGTTGCTTAGTTGGTCACATTTTCTCTTTTTATGTAGTTTGCATCTATAGTTAAGCTTGCATAGTTCCATCTTGCATTCAGTAGATAGATTATATTGCATGTTAGGAGTTATGAGAACTTCAATGTGACTCATATACATTCATGTTCATGGAGGTTGTGGGTTATCATTAGAAATATGCCTAGGTTGCTTGAAGTATTGGGCAATTTGGTTAGATCCTCTTCTACTTTCTGGTTAAGAGCATACCCCTAAACTAGTTAATCAACTAAGAACATCATTCATTGCAAATATTTTTACATAAGGGAGTTGTACCTTCCAATTTAGGGGTCCTTGATAGAATGCTTACATTGACCTATTATGTTGGTTTCAACTCAATCTTCCAATCTTTGGGTACATTAAGAGTCAAGGTACAAAACATCCAAGGAAGACAAATTGTTACCTAGAAAAATTCTAAGGAAAAAAGTTTTGATAAATTTGCCAAGCCATTTCCTAAGAAGGCTTTTGAGAATCTAAGAGGTAAAATAGGGGACTTGTCCATATCCAAAATTCACAAGGGGAAGTTTCATGCTACATCAATTCATTGATGAATTGAAATATATTTTTGAGTTGATGTAGAAGTGTACACACTTCAGGAGTATTTATAAAGTTATGAATTTAACTATAATGAATATGATACAATCTATACATGCAAGGTACAAGGGTAACCACAAGGTTTTACAAGTTTCACATTGAAATTTTTAATGACCTTTGGCATTGTTGTCAAAGGGGGAGAATATGTTGAATGGAGAGAAGAGTAGAAAAGGAGAGAATATATTATAAAGAGGGAGAAGCATATAGATGAAGAAAAACTATGTCAGAGGGGAAGAAATGGTGAGAATAAAATAAAGAAGTTAGTGAGGAGAGAAAAGATAATCAAAATAGTAAAGGAAGCGAGATTACCCAAAAGGGGGGTGCTATAGAAATGAAGACAAAGAAGACTAAACCTCAAATAAGAAATCATAATCAAAGGGGGAGTAATGTTGAGGATGTTAAATATTTTTTACATGTTGAAGATGTTGAAGAATTTTTTCTACTATTGAAGATATAGACCAAGTACTAGTTTGAAGAACTAGAATTACAAAGTTGTATTGTTGATAATGCATACATTTGATTATCTTATGTAATGCTTTCTAATGCATGTTATGTGCTTTCATAAATGACAAAGGGAGACATTATTTTTAATTAAAGGAGGTGGGATAAGGGTCTTAAATGTGAGTAACATCAAATAAACAATAGAACTTTTCTGCTTTGGGTCATTACCAACAAGCAACTAAAAATACCATAACTAACACAAACTCCTAGAGACCCAAAAAAGAGAAAAAATAAATTAAAAATGAGGTAAAGTACTACAAGTATCATAGTCTAATTTATCATCCAAAAGACTGTTGAAAAATCAAAAAGATAACTGAGTCTTAGCTAGCCATTAACAATACCAAGATTTAATAGAACAATTTTAAAAATGTGTCCAAAAATTACAAGAAGGATCACAGTAACCATAAAAAGAAAGAAATTAAAATTAGTCATATTAAAAAATTGAGTAAAAAAGGAAAACAAAGGCCCAAAAAAATTAGACCTAATAGATGTTATCCCAATCCTTGACCAGGTACTTGAGATCTTCCATCCAATTGTGAGCATCCTATGCAGTCTTCATCTACATGCATATTATCCTTATGCATTGTAGCTTTCTTGATTTTCTTTGACCCATGATAGTGCCAAAGATGACCTTCCTTGTCATTTCTTTCTGGACCCTACATATTGTCGAAATGATCACTCCAAGCTCATAGTCAGTAATGACATTATCAAACTTACTACTAATAAATGACAATTTTTTAATGAGTTCCTTTATTTATTCTTCCAAGTTTTTAATAACCAAGTTTCAATATTAATATCATTAGAAGACATGGGATTAACCAAAACCTTAATTTCCTTTGCAACATAGTTATCAAAAGTAAGGGTATCAACATTGTGTGCTATAAAATTCTCAATATGAGCCTCCTGAGTATTTTTCTCGACCTCCTTAGAATCTTCATCATTCACTGCCACTTCAAACACATCCTCAATGGCATTTTTATCAGCTTTCTTAGACATTTCTTCAACCTCAATCTCATTATTCTCCTCATCTTGTTTATCATGTGTTTCATCTCTACTTTCCTCCTTGTAATATTTCCCCTTTTCAACTCTCAGCCTAGATGATCTCCTCTCACTAGTAAATTTGGACCCAATTTTCAACCAATTTTCGTCAAATTTTGACCAAGGTTCATCACTATTTTTCTCATCAAAATTAAGACCAAATTGTAGATTGGTCAAAATTTTGATGAATAAATTGCAGGTTGGTCAAAATTTTGACAAATCTATTTATCAAAATTTTGACCAAGCTACAATTTGGTCAAAATTTAGATGAGAAAAATAGTGATGAACCTTGGTCAAAAATTGGGGGTTAAATGTACTACTGTCTCCCCAAAACTAGACTCATTTCTATAACCCTGATCACTAGCATTTTTGTCTCCATCATCACCTTCATACCCTTCTGAATCTTGCTTGTCCATCTCAATTATTTTCTTAAGGCTTTTTCTTTTCTTTGGAGTGTCAGCTGAACTAGTTTTGGAAGATGCATTTCTTTATTTAGCCAGACTTTCAAACAAAAAAAATTCTTCTAGGTTTTAGCTTTTACCTTTAGGGTTCTTAGGTTTGTGCTTGGGATTCTATGTTTCACTATTTGCAACGAGGGGATTATTTGGGTTATTCTAAGGCTTAATTTCCTTAATGACAACATAGTTCCTAAAATCTTGGGAGTTTTTTGATCCTTACCAATTAGACACCTTTGAAGGCCTAGGTAGTGGGATAATACATGGTGGTATAAAACAAAAATAATAACCTAATGAATGGGTGGATTATCACCATTTTTTATACTATTGAACATGGATACATACAGGAAAAAAAAAGGCATATCAATTTTGTTTCCTTGTCTTAACATATTAAGAAGTGGGAAATGGTAACCATGGTAAAATAATGCATTACCCACAAGAAAACAATGGAAAAGCAGTTGGGGAGGGATAAACGATCATATCAATTACCAGATTTATTCTTGAACAACCTCAAATGATAGTGTAATTGATAATGGGAGATCATTAGGTGATGATGTTATGAATTTATGTAAAAGAGTCATAACATTTGTTATATTATCATTGCTATCAAAGTCTTAATAGGATAATACATTATGATAACTCAAAAAATTACCATATCATTATATTGATGAAGAGGATCTAAATAAAGTATGATAAAGTCAGGTTTAATATGTAAGGTATTTAATGGGTACTTGAATGAGATGGACAATGATTATGTAATAGTGGTTAGATTGTATTATAGTCATGCATTATTAGTAAGTATTGAAGTTCAAAAGCTTAAATGAGTCACAAGGTTAATGAAGGGAGAATATATTCATCAAGTGACTACAATATTGCCTGAGTGATTGTAAAGAAGAATGAAAAACATAGTGTTCCTTGAGAAAGTTAGTGTTAACTAAAGTATATGTTTCCTAAGTGTTGGAATTACAATAGAGAAGTAAACTCTGAGAGGGGGGTAGGGGGTGAATCAGTACTTAAAACTTTAAACCTCAAAATCATTCAACACACATCCATCTCACAATGTATGCATATAAACCAAAATACCAAATTAAGCATATACATCCATAGCACAGAAGTAAAATATTCAACACATGTATGACACAAGATATTTGGTTACCCAAAAACCGTCCAAGGAGAACATAAAGTTGGGGTGGGGATGACACCCACAAATCTTCACTACTATAGTAATAAAGTGTATCTAATGAAGGTCACAATATTTGACCATGAAACACGATCTACCCTACGAAAGGTCTACCATGTTCAAGGCTTACAAGATTGTTAGATCTTACCATGTTAAATGATTTTAACACCCTATTAGGAGTGTGTCTACTAAAAGGACTTTAACTTACAATGAATTAAGCACCATGTTAAAGGATTTACAATAGCCTGTCAACACTGCCTTGTTAAGAGATTTTATTCACCTATTAAAATATTTTAGCAATGAACCTTTAGTTGGCACTTTGTTTCTTGATGGTAGAACACCTCTTTAGTGATGTATACTTGATCCTTTCTGATCATATGTATCTTTCTTATCTTTTGATTTCTTTCCTCTATTCTCCTCTAATTGATTTCACAATGTAACTCAAATTATAACACCTTAGTCACCATGAATGCTCTATTTGCATATGCAAACTCTCTTCAATTCTCCTTAAGCATTCAAAGAAATTTTAGGGGTTGACCTCCTTAAGAAGACCTATGTGACTTAGGGTTAGGTATGAATAAACGATTGTGATTAACCCATATTGCCACCTAATGCTTTTCTTTTTCTGATTAGATGCATGTAATGCATAGGAATTCACAATTAAGATTTGTCCTTATGATCTCAGATTGCAAAAAAATCCTTAAGTCAACCCAAAAATGGTTTACATAGAATTTTGTGCCATTACAAACAACTATGTCAAAACTATATAATTTGGCACTTGAAGTCCCTAATGCTCAACATCAATTGTAGCTTCAATGTTTAACTTGGTCCCTAAATGACTCAACATCCACTAATCACTCGATTTCTAAATAACTCAACACATAATATCTACTTGGCACTTGAGTGACTCAACACTTACTAGTTACTTGGAAAATACTAAATATATGTCACTTAGCATATACTATCTAACAACTTATGCTCGACATGTACTACCTGTTCTGCATGAACTAAATAAATGTCTTAAGTATATTGTCACTCATATGTTAAAACCAATTTGAGATTAACAATCTGCCCCTTTGACATGAGTCGAAAAATACTTGGTCATGCACGAATAACTCTAGCCTTTTAAGCATAACTCAGATAATATCCCATTTTTATACAAGAATTCAAAATTTTGCAAAAAAATATTACTCATCAGTCATACCTCACAATTCAATAACTCCTCCTAATTTGATTGTGTTGTTCTGTATCTAAACCAAAATCATTCCTCCTGCTGAGTAGATGTGCATAAGCTAATCTATGTTCTATGTTTTTGTCATTGACTTCTCTTTTCTCAAAAAAATATTATCTGCCCAAAAAATGTTATCTCCCTCATATGTCTTATTTCTCCCATCCTTCTTATTTCTCCCCCATTTTGACACTTATGTCAAAGGGTTATACACTTAGATTGTATTTGTCCAAAAATGTTTTGTGGACCTCAAGCATTATTTTTAAAGTTACATCCCAATTATCACAAGTAACCTCCAATGACTTAATCTAGATGGCCAGCTTGGTAGCAAGGTGGACTAAGCCTTCATGAGTAGAAAGATGCATATTTTTCTTCATGAGTGTTTCAAAAAAGGCTAGTTCCTTATGCAATATCTCCATATGTGAAGTCAAAATAGACTGCATGTTGATCAATTTAGCCCTTATGTTTGCTTTGTCTACATGTAGCACTACTAACTAACTCTATGAGTTATGGAGATTCCTAAAATATTTCTCACTCTGGGCTAGAGACTTTGGTAGAGTTATGCTAGATGTCTGCATAAGACTATCCAAATTTAATATGTGGCCCTTGATTTCTTGTGTGAAGAGTGTTGGATTGCACAATTTGGTGTACAAAGAGAAAATATTCTCTAGTACCTTCTTCACATTGTCAATTTTGATTGTTAACTCAACCTTTGATAATGCAATAACACTTGATATGATTTCATCAACCTTATGTTGAAACTTTCTTTCAGACCATTCAA
Source organism: Cupressus sempervirens (assembly GCA_028749045.1). Classification (NCBI taxonomy): domain Eukaryota; kingdom Viridiplantae; phylum Streptophyta; class Pinopsida; order Cupressales; family Cupressaceae; genus Cupressus; species Cupressus sempervirens. The sequence goes on along the minus strand of CM053785.1, from coordinate 751,889,459 downwards.
GTAATTTTACATTTGAATCTAGGTCTATGTCATTTACCTTGTCCACTATGCTGGTTAGTTGCTCTATGATAGGCTTTGTTGCTTCTAGTCTTGGTAGGATAAATGCATCAAGAAAAATGTCCTTCATATCTACTCATGTTTGAGTAGTTCTCAGTTCTTCTTCTTTGCAAGAACATATTGGAGTATTCTCATCTATTCAATAGTGATGGTTGCAAAATAAAACTTGGGCAACTCAATCACTTCATCCAAGTTCACATCAACAAATGATTAAATTTCAGCTTCCTTGGATGTGCTTAAACTAGGCCTTGATGATTGTAGGGGTATAACTTCTATACTCTGCCTATGAAGAGCTTGCCTTAGAGGAGTAGCATATTCTAGAAAATTCATTAGCGTTTGTATTTCTAGTTGCTCCTCAGGTTTTGTAGTCAAATTTATCTCTTTCATACTATCCTTTTCTTTCTCTACATTTTTAGTTGCACCTTGATCTTGTGTTGTATGTATAAGAGTATCTACATGACCTGTTTGTGCTTGAGTTCCTTCATTCTCTTCTATTTCATCTTTATGTTCTTCAATTGTCTCATCATTTTTAGTTTCATTTTCCTTTACATTGACTACGATTGGAGTACCTTGCATCAATGCACTAATAGTAGAAGTTGTTGTCTCCTTCCTTTGATATACCGCAATAGATAATATAGTTTGTACTAATGTGAATTGACGAGGGGCTTTAGATGTCTCTTTTTTCTTTACTTCCTCTCAAGTAAAAATACCTTGTTTGCCTTCTCAATTTCATCAACACTCACTAGTATAGGATTTTCACAATGTTTAACTTGGGTAGTGGATTCTACCAATATCTTCTTCAAGTATTCCTCTGTAATGGGATTGATGTTCTAAGTGATAGTATCATAAACATCCTTAATCTTTACATTATCACTTTTTGTATTCACCTCATGTGGAGGATAGGCATTCAACACTAGTGTATCTGGTACACTCTATTCTATCTACTACTCATCCTTAGTTGGTACCTATGTATCTTCATGTGTTTTAGTGCCTTCCTCATGTGTAACTATCTTAGATCAACTATGGTCACCTTAGTTACCTATTTTTCATCTTTGACTTCACCTACCTCAATAGGTGCCTACATTATTTCCTTGGGTGTTGTCAAACCATATAATGATTTCCAAATCAGAGTGGTCTTTTGTACAACATCCTCAACATTATTCTGCAATATGTTGAATGCCCTATATTTCAGTGCAAATTTTCTAGTGTTCTTCTTTATATCCTTGGCCATTATTTCCCTATCCAATTCTAGCATCACTTGTGCAAGTGTAGTCTCTCTGATTTGTCTTTCTATGTTTAGACTATATTGCCACTTTTGCTCAACTCTATTAGATAATTCCTCTGGTAGAGAGTCAGCAATCTTAATTGGAGTTTGTTTGAATGTTTCCATCATGGCATATGTTGGCTCCTCTACTTGGTTCATCTCAAATTTTCCATGTTTACCAAATTCAATATGTTCAAGACTAGATAAATCAACATTATTGCTTATGCTCTCACATATATTGTCTAAATATGAAGAAGGATGGTGACTTACCACTTTGAATTAGCTATATTCATCAAATTTTTCCTCTCTTCATCAAATTCAAGTGGAGCTATGTACTTTCTCTTTGGGTTCTTCTCAGGCTCCTCTTCTTTGTTAGTTGATATAACCGTCTTCTTTTTTGGCTTATCTACTTCTTGAGCCCTTTTGGTAGTAGCCCTTGTGGTTTTGAAACCTTCATTGGTTTGCTAACTATTGGGGGCTTTGGTTTTCCTCTTCTCTTTCTCAAGTGCTTCACTGGCTTCTTCTCCCTTGACACCTTCTACAATTTCTACTTCTTCTTCTTGATCTTCACCTTGACCTTGAGTTAAGGCCAGTGGTACTTGAATAGGAATATCTTCATCTTCATCATCATCATCATCATCATCATTATCTTCTTCTTCTTCTTCTTCTTCTTCTTCTTCATCTACTCCTTCACCAAATTTCTCCTTAAGTTTCTTTACAATCTTGTTTTTTTTTCTTATGACAGATGCAATCTTCAAATCCATTATTATCTTAGATTTTTCCACATCATAATTTCCAAAGGTAGTAGCCTTAGCATCTACATCTTCTATGAGTAATGTTGTTTTTACTATAGAGGCTTCATAATATTGATCTCATAGCCTAGTGGTATTAACCACCTTACCCTTGGAATAGTAGCTTGAGCATATGTAAAATTAGTGTCAACTAGAAAGAACACATCATTTAAATATTTCTAAACTAGTGAAACTAGTATCCTCGGTCTTTTCTTCATTAATTGCTTGAAGTCTTAAAAGTAGCTGGTCATAACCAACTCAAAAAAAATTCCAAGTTGCTCAATAAATTCACCTATCTGCACTGCAATAGATCTTTTTTTTTCCATGAAACTTTACCAAATGTAGGGAATTTGTTCTGTACATAAAAGAATATGCATACAAGAATTGAACCAAATTTACATTGTGCATTTTTGGTCTTCCTTATTGCCCCCAAATTTTTTGACAACTATTGCATTTGCAACTTGACAAGGTCATAGGTATGATCCTTCTTAACTATATTATAGCCCATGTCAACAACAATACATGGGACACTATTGAGCTTTCTTAATTGATAGAATTTATGTGTTATATTCCTCACTAGAAAATAAATTAGGGGATATGAGATAGTATCAATTGTCATGCCTTGTTTGTTCCACACTGCCCCTGTATTCTTCTCAATGACCTCTTTGGATTCACTCCACATGGTTTTAGGTTAGTCAAGTTTTGAATACCATGTTACTCTATGTACAATTTTCTTTGTAATCTTTATTGGTCCATTATCCAACCATATAGAATTACCCTTTTCTCTCTACATTATTGAATTCATTTTTCAATGCAATGTTTCACATAATCTCCCATAGGTTTTCCTAATCTTCATGTCTCCTATGCTACCCACCTTGCATGTGTAGCAATATCTTACATCTTGAATCATCAAAACGTGAGGTGGTATCATTGATAACACTCTAGATGGATCTTGGTTATAAGAGATATCAGGAATGGCCCTAAATTTTGGTTGTTTGGTTTCATTTCTTATCAATTTCACATTCAAAACTTCTTTACCCTCTTTAACTTTAAGATTTGAAGAACTAGATGCCATTCTACAAACTAGGGTTTGCAAAAATTCAAACTGCATAGCTCGGCACACAATAAATACCTTGGTAAATCTGGTTGATGGTGTTGAGTGTTTGTTGAATCCTACTTGTAAACACTTGGAATGATCTCTTCAAATCACTTTTAGCTCTTCATTCTCTCCTTCAAATTTGAATGATGTCAAATGAGTAGAAATCAATCATATAGACTTTAAAACCTTGCATCTAATGCTTAGTGCTTTCATATCTATAAGCTCAACTTCAATAGACATTTTGATTCACTTAGATTCCATTAAGTTTCCTTTTCGCTTGGAAAACACTACAAGCATGGTCAACACTATCACCTTGTGATAGCTCAGTATCAACTAACATTTCACTCGACAACCATGGAGAAACTTTTCATGCTTGGCAGTAACATGAAAACTGACAAAACTTAAAGATTTCTTCTAGATTCTTCACAACACTTTACATCTTTCTTCGTGAAAATATAATCTTTTCATTATTAAATCCTTGGAACTATTGTATAGTCTATCTCTTAAATATCAATCCCACGCATACCTCTTTATTGCTAAAATTAGAGGTGGTGTGATCACGTGACCCATTGGGTGAAGTTATCTCATCTAAACTTCATGTGATGCAATCTTCCTTTCTCTTCCATGTCTTGTTCACCTCATCACTGGCATTCTCAATATCTATCTTTCCTTTTCCTTCGTTGAACTCACTACTTGGTGCCTTTGACTTTGTTGGACAATTCCTACTTATGTGACAAGTACTTAAATAGCTAAAATATGTGGTTTGACTCAACCATCTTTTGTAGTCACTTATGAAACGTATTCTCATGCAATTTTCAGAAACATGTCCATACTCTTGAAAATAGTGACAACTATACCTAGAATTATAATCCCAATTATAAGAGTTTCCATTGTGTTTTACCTTTGTTTGCTTGTTTCATGACCATTTAGGCTTGGATCTACACTCATATGCTCTATGTCCATATTTCTGATAGTTATAGTAGTATCCTTCATATCTTTATGTTCTTATGGTCTTGGTTTTGCATTCATGTGCCTAATGTCCTTGTTTGTTGCATTTGTGGTAATGATCCATGAACTTTTGCTTAAAATTTTGATTTGATCTTGCTCTTGCAAACATTAGTAGTATGACCTATCTTAATATAGTTTTGACAAGTATGTTTGGAGTTCTAACCTTTGTTACTTCTTTCTTCACCACTTTTGGATGATTCTCCTTCTTTAGTAATAGTGTAACGGAATCTAGAAGTGTCATTGTTAGATCTAGAGAATCTCATCAATTGCTCAAAGTACTTGATGCCTTCACTAGGTTTGTTAAAAATTTCAGCAAACTCTTTTTCTCTTTTTAGATCATTTCTCAATTGTTCATTTTTTAATTTTAGTGTTGTGATCTCAATCTCCTTTACATTCAGTTCATGATTTGCAATCATCATTTGAATCGAATTTTATAATTACATGTTAGCAATCCTAATTACCTCTAATGTTTTCTCTTTTAATATGTTGGTCAAAATCCTTTTTTCATCTTCAATCATGACTTTGTCCTCTTCATCTTTCTTTTTCTACTTAGCACCTCACCTAGTTATATTGATTGGAGTTCTTGTTCTCTCTTTAGATTTCTGATCTCTTCAATTAGGGTTTCATTCTTTTCCATCAAATCTACAACTGTTGAATCAAATTTATTGGTGTTTCCATCTGCAAATAGTTTAGTAGTGTCAATCTCTTGGTATTGTGTGTCATTCTCTTCAATAGATATTTCCTTCCTTCTTTTCAATGATCTATTTAGCTCATCTCTTGCTTCATTTAGCTGATGTATGGCAAGTTGTATTTCAATTACTTGGTTATCAATAGTCTTTCTAAACTTGTATACTTCCATCTTCAAGATCTTTCATCAAAGTTGCAAAGCCTCACTTCCCAGAGAGGTGTGCTCTAATACCTTTTGTTGGACTTACAATAGGAATGTAAACTATTGGGGGGGTTGGGTAAATCAACACTTAATACTTTTAACCTCAAAATCATTCACCACACATGCATCTCACAATCTATGCATATAAACTGAAATACCAAATTAAGCATATACATCCATAGCATGAAAGTAAAATATTCAAAACATGTATGACACAAGATATTTGGTTACCAAGAAATCCACCAAGGAGAAGGTAAAAATGAGGTGGGGATGACACCCACAAATCTTCACTACTGTAGTAATAAAGTGTATCCGATGAAGGTTACAATGTTTGATCATGAAACATGATCTACCCTATGAAAGGTCTGCCTTGTTAAAGGCTTACAAGATTGTTAGATCTTACCCTGTTAAAGGATTTTAACACCCTATTAGAAGTGTGCCTGGTAAAAGGATGTTAACTTAAAATGAAGTAAGCACCCTATTAAAGGATTTACAATATCCTATCAAGACTACTCTGTTAAGAGATTTAACTGCTTCACCTATTAAAATGTTTTAGCAATGATCCTTCAGTTAGCACTCTATTGCTCAATGTCAAATCACCTCTTTAGTGATGTATACTTGATTCTTTATGATCAAATGTATCTCTATTTTCTTTTGATTCCTTTCCTCTATTCTCCTCTAAGTGATTCTACAATGTAACTCAATGATTATAACACATTAGTCGCCATGAATGCTCTATTTGGACATGCAAACTCTCTTTAATTCTTCTTAAGCATTCATAAAAAAATTTAGGGTTTATCCTCCTTAAGAAGACCTAGGTGACTTAGGGTCCAGTATGAATCAATAGTTGTGATTCATCCATATTGCCACTTAGTCCTTCCCTTTTTATTATTGGATGCATTTAATGAACAGGGATTCGTCCTTATCATCTAATATTGTCAAACAATCCTTAAGTTAGCCCTAAAATAGTTTACATAGAAGTATGTGCCATCACAAACAACTATGTCAAGACTATATAGCTTGGCACTTGAAGTCCCTGATGCTCGGCATCAACTACAACTCCAATGTTGTAACTCGATCTCTAAAAGACACAACATCCACTGATCACTCATCATCTAAATAGCTCGACACATATTATATTCTCGATACTTGAGTGACTCAACACTTACTAGTTACTCAACTCATACTAAATATCTTTTGCTCGGCATATACTATTAGACAACTTATGCTCGACATGTATTACTTGTTTGGCATAAACTAAGTAAATGTCTAAAGTATATTGGTACTCATATGTCAAAACCAATCTAAGATTAACACTAAGTAAATGTAATATTTATCGAGTGACAACTAGATGAACAAGTATGAAAAATGAAACTAAGGCTAACTTTTGAAAGAAATTTGAAAAGTTCAAGGTGATCTTATGTGAGAATTAAAGTTTTTTGTGAGATCTACGATGGAGAAAATTCAAGAAGTGGCTAATGAAAGAAATATGAAAAGGAATAAGGATGAACATAACATTCTATGTAAGGTTTTTTTTTTGCGTCTAAATTCCTTGTATAATGGAATTTATTTTTCAACCTAAGATCAATGATTATGATTAAGCAACAAAAGATGAAAGGAGTTGGAAGCATTGAGAAAACTATGTAAGGAGGATAGTGAGATAATTTTAGGTTGTTTTTTCAAAGTGGATGATGATTTCATTGTGATGTTGTTCAACAGTTGATGAAGTTGAAACATATTTGATTGAAGGATGTTGTGAAGAGATAATTTGTTGAAGGAGAAGTGATAAGTGTTGAACCAAGTGAACGAAGATAGTAGAGATAAGACAAGAAGAATATTTTGTGGAAGATAGAGCCAGTTGAGTGAGTAAATGATAGAGAAAGAGCAAGAAAAGATACCTAAACAAGCAAAGGTAGTTGCTATTCTTAACATATCACTGTATATTGTTATTCTTGAACTATTGTAGTAGAAAATATTGGAAGTACTAAGTGGATCTAGCAAGTCTATGAAATCCTATATAGTAACATTGATTAGTGGCATTTTTAAGTCCTTTAAATCAGGCCACTCTTTTTAGTCAAGGATAGGGAGTGATAAAGTCTAGATCATCTTTTAGTGAAATCCTCTAACAATGTCACTTTAACAAAGTGCATGTAACCTTTAACAAGGTTGTCTCTTAACAAAGATCACTTTAGAAGAGCGAAATATTTGGGTTGTCAGTCTGAGGTGGTTTTTCCCTTAATAGATTTTCCACATTTAAAATCTTGGTGTCAAAATTGTGTGGATGATATTTTTGTTGGAAATTGATTTACATATTTTTATAGTTTATTGCAACTTGGTAATAAATAAGATATCACTAGGTAAGAACTAGAAATTTATTAACAGTTGGTAATGCAAGGAATAGTTTGATAACATTTTGGAAAGAAGTGGAAGTATGAGTTAAATATAGTTTGGATATGTCTACTAAGTGATTGGATGTATTGAAGTAATTTTTGTTGATGTTTGTGATGCTTTGATGGTGTTGAAATGTTTGAAGTGAATATGAGATAACTAGGCATAACTTATTCACCCCTCCCCCCTCTCAATTATCTAACACTAATTATTGAATTATTTTATTTTATTTGATCTAAACCTATAAACTAACCTAGCTAATGTAAAACCCCAACACAATATTCCTTATGAACTTGCATTATTTTACATTTAAATGTTCTTTCTTGCATGCATTCTTTGTTTAACATTAAGATATTTATATCCCGTGTTGCAACCTTGTGCTTTCTTGAAAGTGCATATTTTAGGGCATATATTGGATATTCTTCCACATTTCTCTCAAGGATCTATTATCTCTTTGGTTTTCCTTTCTTTTATACTATTATGTCCTTCTTACTTAGTAGTCCATGTCTTATATACTTGAGAGGACTATTAATTAGGTATAATATGACATGGTAAAAGCCCAAACATGTGTCACCTTTAATAAATAAAAAGGATCTCAGAATGCAAATTGTTCAAATTTAATGGTATAAAAATGGTTATCATGTTTAGAATTTGAAGATGATGTAAACTAATGAATTGTGTGAAATTGGATGAATTTTAAGCTATAATTTTTTTAGTTTTTTTAAGTAACAAACTATTCAAGTTTAGAAAAAAAATTGAAGTCCTTTTTTTAATTGTGAAAATAATAGGGTGTACTTTCTGTCAAACATGTATATATATGAAAATCACATCTTTGATTTGACCATATGTTATAGATGACATGTATAGCTAGGGAAAAAAATAGAAGTATTAGTTTTTTATGTATATTTTCTTTGTTATAAGTACTCGAGGTTGACATTTTTAGAAACTAACAAGTTTTTCCTCCCATCAAAACTTCCCTATCAAACCTACACCTTTTTTAAAAAGAATTACATATTGTTGTTTAGAGGACTCTCTTTGCTAGCGATAAATATACATTTTAATTATTTTTTTCCTTTTTTGAGGGAGTATCTTCCCAAACTATAAAACATCTTCTTATAATATTTTAAAATTATAACATATTATAACTAATCAAAGCACTATAAAATTTATATAATGATGATATTGACTCTGAGATCTATATAGGGGTACTTTTAGTTTTTGAAAAAAATTGAGTTTTGATAGAAAAATGATATTTTAGCAAAATGGGTTTAGAGGTCCTCAAAAGTAACACAAATATGTGCTTTTAGCAGAGATCCTTCCATATTCCTTTTTATTTCTCCATGGCTTTTCTTTATTTCACAATAAATTCTTTTTTTTTCATGCATGATACTTTGTTTCATGTAAGATATGATTATCTTTATTCACAAATTATTTTGGGGCCTTCAGTTTGTCTATTTTCTACTTAATAATCATCTATAGTATCAAGCATTTTGTATTGCTTGCCTCACATGTGATTTCTTTTATTGCATATATATTACACCTTATGCTGGTGAGAATCATATAACCTATGAGGTATCTTTCCATCACACTTGTGGGGAAAGGTTCCTTTTACAGTAGTTCTCTCTTTTTTCTAAGGATTTAATTTCCTTATCTAGAACAATGGCATTTTTATCATGTGAATTTATTTTCCTATATAAAAGTATTGTCTCAAATAAATTTTTTTTATCATTCTTGTTCTCTTCAGCCACTTTTGTGTTGAGGATGTTATCTTTGTTTAGACACTCCTCTTGAAGGTAGATATCCTATCAAGTTATGACCGAGACCTCTTCCCTTTAAGGTTCTCTTCTCATTTGCAAAGTATCATTTCATTATTATCTATTTTCTTATCTTATAACAGTCCATGCTCTTAGTTAGTATTGCTACATACATTTTTTTTTACGGTTTTCTCCTTGTTAATGGAAGTAGGTATACTTGATTCTCTTCCCTATGATTCCTATATGTATACATAAACATCATAAGGAAGGAAGCATACATACGACATCCCTTCTACATGAAATATAAATTGTAAATATATAGAGCATATCTAATCTCTTTTGAAATGTAGAAGATTCTAATATTGTTATTTGAGTGATAATTTTTTTTTGTCTACTCCTATTTAGCTAGTATTGAACTACAACTTATGGAAACTTAGAGTGGGTGGGAGGCATGGGTCAGTCATACAAAATCATTAAGGAAAGGTACCTTGTATATACAAAATCATCCTCAAGGACCACATGTCATTTTTTTTGAGGTGGTTCTAATTTTTTGTGATATTATTATTTCCAAAAGTAAAGTGCTAAAAATATTAGTATTAAATTTTACTCCTTAGACATGGCTCACTTCATAAAAAAAAGGCTAAGCTTAGCTAGTAGATCCACTAGTAAATTATCACTGCTCATAGCCAAACCATTTTGTTAAAAAACTACATGATTACACATATGTACATGTAAATAAATTGGTTCACATACTGCTACTATTCCTCCTCTATATATATTATAATTATGCTTCTATGATCCTACAAATGACAAAGGTTACATGGTTGTACACATGTTTACACTTAAATAAATTAATTTCCATACTCCTAATATTCCTCTACTACATATATTGTAGTTATACCTTCACAATTATATCAATAACAAAGACAAAAAGAGCCATCACCTTCTATCTTGTAACCTTTGATGACCCCTTCCATTTTTTCTTTCATTCATAGAAAAGGGGGAAAATGAATTAATATTGAGAAATCTTCATCTTCTTCACTAAAATATTGTTGATAAATATGTTATGCCAAGTCTCATGATATTATTTCAAAAATTGATTCTTCTCCCAAGTAATAAAATGCTAATATGATCTCATATTCTCGATCTTTTCCCAATCTTAATAATGAAACTCACCTTAAAAGTAACTTGTAAATGAACTAGATAATGATTTGGATGGTAATGCTAAAACTATTGCTAACACTATTTAATATTAGTTCCTGCATATGATAGGAAAACTTGTGCAATCATTCAGCCAACTAAAAAATATACTAAAAATCTTTGATAGCCAATAGAATTGAACAATTTTTTGAGGTCTTTATTATTTTATAAATTTATAATTATTTGGTATATTTATTAAAATTAAAAAATTGTTATTTATTTAGAATCATATTGATTTCTACGAAAAATAGCAAGGAAAAAAATATTTTTTCTTAACAAAAATTATAGAAAAATTCAAAGAGACATCATAAAATTATAATTTAGCTGGTAATGTTAAAGCCTCTAGAATGCTTGAAGACCTTCCAAATGAACTCTTCCATTATTCTCTAGTTTTTAAACTAAACACCCAAACTCAAATTACCATGCATAGGAGAATGAATTATGTAGAATGTTGGCCCAAATGCTCTCAGAAGTTTTATATATTTTCTTCTTAGTAGGTCTTGGAAGTTTTATAAATTTTCTTCTTAGCGAGTTTTATTTTTTATTTGTAACATGTAATCTCATTTCTTGACTCTACGCACTAATATTTTTACTAATATTCTGACATAATGTAAAATAATTTGATAGCAGCTAAATCTCTATAAAACCTTCATAGGGAGTAGCCTTTGTGTAAGTAAAAGCCTTCATTAATGTGAATTTGGTTTAAAATTTCAATGGTCTAACTAGAAATTGCTAGTGTGTTAGATTGGCTATCTTGTGTTAGTATTATTGAAATATATTTTTAGTTCCTTTAAATAAATAACTTTTAGTCCTTTGAAAAATTCCAATGAGATGATTCTATTGCCAAAGAAGACTTTGATACAAAACACTAGAGATGAAATTGAAAAAATATAATTGTAGCTTCAGTATTATAAAAAAATTATTATTTTGAAAGATTAGCTCCACTTCTCTAAACAAGACTTCTACTATGACATTTACTTCAATTTCAGGCCATGTTCTCACTAAAGTTGGTATTCCAAATGTTTTGGTTGGACCTCAAAGACCTACAAATGAATAAATTATCATTCATGTGGATCATCATGCTAAGTAGTGTTCGCAACTACAATTGGAACAAAAAAAAATTGCCATTGATGTCAAATCTACTGATGAGACATATTGCTATCTAATCCAAATATCATATTATTTGATTGATGAAGAGGAGTTGAGAGTTTTCACATAACAAAAGCACCTAGAGGATAGGTTGAATTTTGAAAAGGAAGTTACAGTGGACATTTGATTAGTTAGGCTTTGATAAGATAAATTGATTGTTTATATCATGTTGATGTTCAAGTCTTTATAGTACACTTACCAAGATATATCACTAATATAACTTAGCTTGATCAAGAAATAAAGTAAAAGATTAGGGAATACCATGTGATGCTAGTGTCAACTGAGCCATAGTACAAGATGAGAAAATATAACTTGTTTACTAGGTATCAATATCAACTAACTGATAGTGTTGATGTTGAGCTCTACAAATTGACTATGCAATTTAGTGATGATTGGGTGCTAGAACTTAGTGATGGTCAAGTGACAGTATTTAAAATGTGTTTGAGGAATTATGATTTTTAGATAACTCAGTTGATATCTAGGGATATAGAAACCATGTTAAAGATAAGATTGATGATTTGGATCAAGAGAGGATTAGGTACTATATCTAAGATCAAATTTGATGGATGAGAAGTCTCTAGAAGAGAAGAAGATGGACATAAGCAATAAACTTGATGAATTAGATCATAAAACTTAAGATGTGCAGTATTCATGAAAATGGAAAATTATTAGAATTACCTATTTAAGGAGGTATAGAGACAAATCATATATATACATAGAGAGAGGTAGAATAGAGGAACACAAGGGTGAATGCACAAAAGTGTGTGTGAGAGCAGAGAAATAGAAGGAAATGCTTGCACAAATGTTGCTAAAGTTGATAAGTGAATGTGACCATTGAGTTTGATATGAAGAGAAGAATGATTTCTTGAAGGGTTTCTAAGTGAATCAAAGACAAATTTTACATGGAAAGTTTATCTAGGAATCAACACTTGAACCAAACATTGATTTGAAACTACAAAGTGAGTTGTAATCATACAAATCAAAACCTATTGTTTTCTTCTAATCATCATGAATAGTTTGTATTGAAATCCTTTTAATCAAGTGCTCACCTAACATTCATTTGAAGGACTTAACAATTTATACGAATCCTTTAGCAAGGTAACATTCTAAATGGAATGATCAATGTCTTCTAATAGGGTCATTCTTAACAAGGTGATTAAATCCTCTAACTAGGTCACATTTAACAATGTGTATTGTAGCCTTTAACAGGGTTGGCTCCTAATAGCGATCACTTTGGAAAATTGGTGACATGTTACTAGTGGTTTTTCCCAAATTGGGTTTCCACATTAAATCCTAGTGTCAAACTTGTGTTGAATATTTTATGGCAATTTACATTTACATGTTGTACATTTAGCTAAGTCTTTTCTATTACTTGATAGTGAACTACTAATTTTGCTTATCAGTATTTAGTAGAGACCGAGCTATAGCAAGATAAACAAAATAGTAAATGTTTAATGTTTGATTTTTCAAGTGGTACTTAAAGACCTTGAGTAATTGATTCATCCCCCCCTCCCCTCTCAGTTATTCTAAAAATTTTGACAATTGGTATCATAGTGCAGTGCTTATAAATAGAAGTTTGAATGAACTTAAAGATTAAGATCATGACTCACAAAAGAGAGGTAAAAAAATTGAAAATGGATAACTTTCCTACATGGAAAACATTAATGAGGCTGCATATATCCAGTATTAGTGATGCTTCTATAAACTTTGTGAAAAATGAATATGTGAAGATAACTTTTGTTCCTCTGACTACCCAACAGCTAAAAGGAAAGAAAGAACACAATCAGGAAATGTTGGAGATTGCTTCACCCCTAAGCTATGCCAAGTTTTATAATATATAAAAACTGGGATAGTGCAAAGATGTGGACAAACTAAATATCATAAATATGGAGGACATGACAATGTCCTGAGAGCCAAATCAAAGAGCCTAAGAGGAGAATTTGATGAAATGAGAATGATGGAAGGTGAGAGCATAGTAAAATACTATACAAGGGTTAAGGAAGTTTTCAATGCTATTCGAGAAGAAAATGGAGAGATCAAAGATGAAATAGTGGTAAACAAGGTATTGAGAACTTACTTCCTATATATGCCATTAGAGTTTCTACAATACAAGAGTTGAGATGCACTCCAAGTAACACTTTGACTTTAGAAGGAGTAATTGGTAGATTTACTACTTTTGAGATGTCTAATTTTGATAACTACACACCTTCTACTATTGAATTTTCTTTTAAGTCACAATTGGTTCTTAGAAAGAGAAAAGGTAAACATGTGAAGAGTGAAAGTGATAGTTTCTATGAAGAGCTTGATGAAATTTAAGTACTTATTGCAAAAAGATATGGAAAAGGTAGAGGTAAATTACCTATTATTTATTTTTCATGCAACAAGGTTGGTCATATTGTTGCTAGATGTCCTAATAGAGAAGACAACAATGAAAGAGAGAAAAGCAAGTATAAAGGAAGGAGAGATGACTGAGACTACAAGAAGAACATGGATGACAAAGGTAGGAAATCTTGTTATATTTTTGAAGAAGAAACTAACACTAAATCTGAAAGTAATGATGATGAATTTGTCTATGCTACTATGAAAGAAGATTCTGATGAAGATGAGAAAATTGCTTTAATTTCATATGTGAATAAAAGTGATGGATGGATAATTGATAGTGGTTTCTCTAATCATATGACTAGTGATAAAATAAAAAAAAAGGATATTGGACCATACAAAGGTGGATGTGTTAAATTTGGTAATGATATTCCATGTGTTGTGAAAGATAAAGGTACTATTCAACTAACTAACAAAATCAAGTCTGACAATGTTTACTGGGTGGAAGGACTTAACTGTAATCTATTAAGTGTTTTACAAATGAATAAATAAGGCTATAGTGATGAATTCCATTATAGAAAGGAAAAGATGTATGATGTTGATGGTAGGATGATTGGAAGTGGTAATCAAACAAGAGGTAACTTGTTCTATCTAGATTTATCTAACGAGACATGTTTGAGTGCACAACAAGATGTTTGGTTATGGCACAAAAGGTTATGTCATGTGAATTTTGAAAATTTTATAAACATTAGTAAAATGAAGAAAGTAAGAGGGTTTCCTAAACTAAAAAAGCCTAACAATGCTATGTTTAAATAATGTCAATTGGAAAAAATGACCAAGTCTAGTTTCAAGAGAAAAACATATGCATCTAGTGATATTTTGGAATTGGTTCATACTAACCTCTGTGGACATATTGATGTTCAAAGCTATTGTAGAGATTTCATTCTAGTTGTTGATGACTATTCTAGGATGATGATTGTGACGTTTCTTAAAGATAAATATGATGCTTTTTAGTTATTTAAGTGGTATTTGGCTAGAGTTGAAAAAGAAACAAGGAAGAGTATGAAATGTTTGAGATTTGAAAGAGGTGGTGAATTCATTTATAATGAGTTCAATAAATATGCAATGATAGAGGAATTAAAAGAGAAATGTCAGGACTAGGGACCCCTCCTCAAAATCGAATAGTTGAAAGGAGAAATAGATCAATAATGGATTGTGCAAGAACATTAATAATGGAGAAGAATGCATCACTAAAGTATTTGAGAGAAGCTATGAGCATTATTGTCTATACCCTGAATAGAGTACAAGTCAAGAAAGGTACAAAGGCTACACCTTTTGAACTATGGTATGAATATATTGCTAATGTGAAATATTTCAAGATCTTTGGAAGAAAATGTTATATATTCAAAGACAATAGGAATAGAAAACTTGATGCAAAGGTTAATAAAGGCATATTCCTAGGATATTCTACTAAGAGTAAAGATTACAAGGGTTTGAATTCTAACACTAACAAAGTTGTTGAAAGTATAAATGTGAAAGTTGATGAATTTTTAGAAAGAAATGATGTTGAATATAGGGAGGAAGCTAAAGATTATAGTACATTCATCTATGTGGATGATGGTGCTCTTAGCACTCATGCTGAACATGAAAACCAAGCTATAGTTTCCTGGCAAACAAGAAATGATGTAGTGCAATAATAGGTTGACAAGCAAGAGATAGTGGGCATCAAGAAATAGGCAGCAAATGTTGAGCCATAGACAAGCAATGTTGACCATTAGATAGTTAATGTCAAGCATGCATAACCAAAACTAGAACCTGAATAGGAAAGAATTAATTAGATTGAGATTATTTTTCAAGATGAACATGTGGAAGAATAAAGAAGGAGATCACCTATACTAGCCAAATATGTAAGAAGACATCATAAACATAAACAAATCATTGGGGATGTAGAAACTAGTGTTATGACAAGAAAAAGACTTAGAGATGACACATTCTTACTTTGTGAAATTGAACCCCAATCAATGAAGGATGCTCTACACAATGAACATTAGATCTAGGTAATGAATAAAGAAAATGAACAAATTGAAAAGAATAATACTTGAACCCTAGTACCAAGACCAAATGATTAAAAAGTAATTGGGACAAAATGGGTTTTTTGGAATAAGCTAAATGAAAAAGGTCAAGTTACAAGAAACAAGGCAAGATTAGTATGCAAAGGATATGCCCAAGAAGAAGGAGTTGACTATGGAGAAACTTTCACTCTTGTTGTAAGATTGGAAGGAGTCATAACTTTTCTTGCATATTCAGCCTACAATAGTTTCAAGGTATATCAAATGGATCTCAAATCTTCATTTTTAAATCATATACTTGAGGAAGAAGTGTAGATAGAATAACCTAAAGGATTTGTAGATCTAGACAAGAAAATTAGGGCATGTAAACTAAATAAAGTTCTATATGGATTACAACAAGCCCCAAGAGCATGGTATGAAAGACTACACAACTACTTGGTGAAGATTGGTTTTGAAAGGAAAAATTATAACAATAATCTATACTTGAAGACTAATAGGAACAATGAAGTACTGGTATCTAAAATATTTGTTGATGACATTATATTTGGAGGTAAAGAAATATTATGGAAATCATTTGCTAATGAAATGAAAAAGGAATTTGAAATGTCAATTTTTGGTAAAATCAATTTTTTTGTGGGATTGCAAGTACATCAAATAAAATATGGTATTTTCATTACTTAGTCCAAATATATCAATTTACTAAAAAAAATTGGGATGGAAGAATCAAGACCAGTGACCACACGTATGTCTATAGGACATAAATTATCTAAAAATGATGAATCTTCTAATGTGAACTAGACACTATATAGATCAATGATTAGAAAATTAGAATATGTGTTGTTCATAGAAGACCAAATATTGCACTAGCAGTTGGGATAGAAGCTAGATTTTAGAAAATCCTAAGCAGAATCATATGATGACAATGAAAAGGATATTGAGATATTTGAAAGGTACATAAGACTATGAATTGTATTACAAGAGAAGTGATACATTTTAATTGAAGGTATTCACTGATTCTAATTGGGCATGAAATATTGATGATAGCAAAACCATTGGTGGAGGTGCATTCTTTCTATGAAAGAGATTGGTGTCATGGATAGGTAAGAAACAAAACTATATTTCCCAATCAATAGCCAAGGTCAAGTATGTGACAACTATAGTAAATTATTCAAACATTATATGGATCAAACTATTGTTGAAAGGAATGAAAGAGGAAAGTATAGAAAAAGTTGTTATCTATTGTGATAACACAAGTTCTATTAGCATATCAAGGAATCTAGTGATGCACATTAAAACTAAACACAATGCTATCAAGTATCACTACTTGAGAGAACTAGTTGAAGACAAAGAAGTAAAGTTAGAATATGTGCACACTAAAGAAGAAATTGTAGACATATTCACTAAATCCTTATCTAATGATTCTCGTGAGGGTATGTGTAGGATCATGGTGTGCCAAAAAGTGGCGATAATATGCATTTTTGAAATGCCTCAAAGCATTACGACTTCAATAAGTAATTCTTACTTATTTTCTAATGAAGTTATATCTAAAGTGTTGATTGAAATTACTAGAGTAGAAAATTAATTATTATTTATTTATTTAGAATGAAAATATCCATAAATATGTGTCACATTTATGTATGAGTCTACTTTATATATCTAGAATATAATTAAAAAATATTATAATTTGATTTTGATTAAGGTGGTCAAGCATATGTCTACTTATTTTTGTCCTGAAATTTTTGTACTATTGCATTAAATTCAAAATTTTGACCAATTATTTTTTATTTTTTCCAAATAAGCCCTAGTAGTTTAGAAACTAAATTCAATTTCCTAGATATTTGTTTCTCTAAACTTTTTGATATAAAGTTTATAACAAGTAGAAAATTGCATGTCAAGTTGACATAACCTTGATTTCCTAATTTTTTATTGCCACTTAAGAGCATAGTTTGGTTGACCATGATCTTGCACATACCCATGAATATCCTAGGGGAAAATTAGGGGTGATTCTACTAAGAAAAATAACTTAAGGAAAAATGGTGTATTGCATCAAATGTGCTAATCAGAATATCATACACATTGATGCAGGCAGATCTACTTTAGGAGATGCCTAAGGTAGTGAAGTTCAATAAGAAGACGAACACCATAACAGATCAATCATAAATAGATGATAGAAATCAACTAGACATGCAAATATCTACATGATCAAGATGTATGAAGTATATGAAGCCAAGAAGAGCTGGTGTATTTGGCATTGTTGTCAAAGAGGGAGAGATATATTGAGGAATAATCAGAGAGAGAGAGAGAGAGAGAGAGAGAGAGAGAGAGAGAGAGAGAATGATGAAAGATGAAGAGATTTTTTTAATTGTAAATATGAGAGTCACAATGAAACTAAGAATATTGTTCACTCATGATAGTCAAATATTTTGGATTGCATGGTATCAAAGAGGGAGATTGTATTCCTATAATGCAATATATTTTAGGTTTTGAAAGTAATATTGTAAGATGTATTGAAGTGTTTCCATCAATGTCAAAGAGGGATATTGTTGGAAACTACAATTGGAACAATTATTGTTTTGCAATTAATGTCAAATCTACTGATGAGACATGTTTTTATCTAATCTAAATGTCATATTTATTTTATTGATGATGAGGATTTGATATTTTTCTCATAACAAAAGCACCTAGAGGATAGCTTGAGTTGTTGATATTATGGTGAGTGATCATGTAGTGGGTGTTATAAGCAAATGAGATGCATATAATACATTGTATTGTTAGTGTACAATTTTTCTCGATAATAGAAAGGTTGAAGCCTATATAGATGGATGTAACCTAGGTTTTGGGTAAACCACATTAAATTCATGTGTTATAGATATGTTCTTTGAGTATTCTTCTTTTTTTTATCCATACAAATATTTATTCTTATATTGTTTCGGATCTATAGGAACCTAACATGAGTTATGAGAAGGATGTTACAATGGACATTTGATTAGTTAGAATTTGATAAGACAACTTAGTGATGCTTTATATCATGTTGAAATTCAATTCTTTATAGTACAAGTCAAGATATATCACTTACATAAAGTTTGACAAAGAAATAGAGTTAAACATTAAGAAATTCTTAGTGATGCTTGTGTCAACTAAGCCATAGTACAAGCTGAGAAAATCTAGTGTTGATCGAGCATCAATATTGATTGAGTGATAGTGTTGATGTCGAGCTCTACAATGACCAATAAATTCATTGCTGACAAAGCCAAGTGACAATATTTTGAATGCATTTGAGGAATCATGATTTCCAGCTAACTTGGTTGATTTATTGGGATATAGAAACTGTGTTGAAGACAAGATTGATGAGTTGGATCATTTAATTCAAGGAGAGCTTTAAGTATTATATCTAATATCAAATTCAATCAATGAGAATTTTCTAGAAGAGAAGAAGATGGGCAGATACAATGAACTTGATAAATCAAATTACAAACCCTAAGATCTAAAATATTCGTGAAAAAGGAAAATCGTTAGAATTTCCTATTTAAGGAGATATAGAGCCAAATTATATATACACACAAAGAGAGGTAGAACAAAGGAAAATAAGGTTGAATGTAGAAAAGTGTGTGTGAGAGTGAAGCAATAGAAAGGAAATGCTTGCGCAGATGCTATTGAAGTTGATAAGTGAATCTAAATAGAAGACTTAAGTTTGATATGAAGAGAATGATGATTTCCTAAGGGGTTTCCAAATGAATCAGAGATAGAGTTGACATGGAAGACTTATCTGTGTATCAACACGTGAACCAAACAGTGACTTGAAACTGCAAAGTGATTTGTAATCATACAGATTAAAACCTACCATTTTCTTTCTAATCCTTCTAAACAATTTCTCTTAAAATCCTTTTAATCAAAGGTTGACCTAATAGTCATTTGAAGGACTTAACAGTCTATGTAAATCCTTTAGCAAGGTGACATTCTAAATGGAATGATCAAAGTCCTCTGACAAGTCCACTCCCAACAAGGTTATTAAATCCTCTGACCCAGTCACATTTAACAAAGTGTATTGTAACCCTTAACAGGGTTGGCTCTTAATAGAGCTTACTTTAAAAACTAAAAAAGTTGTGACATGTTGTTGGTGGTTTTTCCCAAATTTGGTTTCCACATTAAAACCTAGTGTCAAACGTGTGTTGAATGTTTTATGGTGATTTATATTTACATGTTTTACATTTAGCTAAGTCTAGTATAGTAGGATAGTCAAGTAATAGTAATTTTTTTTATCAGTATTCAGTAGAGACCAAGCTACAACAAGATAAGAAGAATAGTAAATGTTTAATGTTTGATTGTTCAAGTGGGACTTAAGGACTTTGAGTAATTGATTCACCCTCCCCCCCTCCCCCCCACCTCTTAGTTATTATAAACATTCTAACAAGTAGATCAAAGAGGGGAAGATATATGCACATGCTAGCTGGGGATCTAGCCTGCCGATTTACTAAACATTATGTAGTGAAATTGTTTAACGCTATCTACAAGAATCACGGTCTTAAGAAAGTTGAGGTGCACAATATACAGATGTGATGGGGGCTAGAACAAAAGAAAAAGATGAGCAATAAAATATTTTTCCTTGTTTCCCAATGCTTTATCTTCCTCTCTTACTAGAAATGTAAATTCAACATTTTGATGTTAAATTAGTCTACTCAGAATATCTTTTTTTTTTCTATGCTAAATTACTCTATTGATATATATATATATATATATATATATATATATATATATATATATATATATATATATATATATATATATATATATATATATTATAGATGATAAAAACCAACTTTTCAACTACACTAAGTGTGCTAGTAGATTGCACTAAAAGAGTTTTTCAAATTTTAGGCCATTAAATTTGGTTGAAGCATTATCAAGACAATTACAAGGACCAAGCCCCCTACTCGGTTGACTGTAAGCATGCTTAACAATAAGAATATTTTAGATTTGACTCTATTTAAGTTATATTTCATTAATATTCTTATTAATCATCAACTAAAAATAGGTTTACTCCCTACACAACCAAAGTTTGATTCTATATCACCTACAATTGGTTTTTCAGATCCTTGGACTTTCATTTTTAAAGGTGTTGTAGTGCCTGCCCCTAGTTCACATTTTGTTTTCATTGCCAAACTCTTTTAGGCCAGTTTAATACTTGATGTTTAGTAGCATTACTTTCAGATTATCAGATATTGCTTTATATTTAGTTTATTATATAGTGAGATTACTTGGTACTCTATATTTCATGTATGTATGATGATTATTCAGTGTTTTCAATTATTGATGATGATTAGTTAGATGGTTTATTATCACATGTGTCTTTTTATGGATACTTACCCCATACTGCATGTGTATGGTGTGTGTGTTTGTTTTCTTTATTTATGGTGTTTTTGATGTGGTTAAGGAAGGGAGTCATAGTCACCTGCTAGTAGGGATCTACACGATGCACCACTTCCTACCATTGCTTGTTTAGCTTAGAATATTGTGTCTGTACATGCGTGGATTTTATGCAGGTTGCAGGTACCAGGTATTGACTTTCCTGAATTGCCAGGATGAGCGTACCCTATCGCATTATCTCAATGGTAAGAGAGGGGAGATAAAATCTTAAGTCCAAATCCTAAACCCTTTAGCCATTTGTCCTAATTGATGATTAGGACAAGTATTCGAGTTGAGTACCCTTCGAATGCGTCAGATGACGTTAATTCGTGATTATAACCCTTTTTTTATTTAGTATGTGTTTTTCTATGATGGGTTTTCGTATGTTGCTTTATGAGTTCTTGGTGTACTTTCTATTAATTAAGTTTAATTAAAAGGATTAATTAATGATTTAATTTAATGGAAAATTATTATGACATTTTCATATTTAATTATATTTAATTAATTGAGAAATTAATTAAATAAAAAGAATTGAATTTGGAGATAAAAGTTTAAGGATAAATTTAGAACGTGATAATATTTATTTAATTTAAGAATAATACATTTAGAGTTCATTTTTAAATAAATGCTAAATATTATTGTTATTTAAGTTAATTAAATATTCTATCAATTAAGTTTCTAAAATAAATTAAAGTGGAAAAGATAATTAAATTATTAAAAGTTTCTAGATCGCATGATGTGAGCATGAGTTGAAAATAAAATAAATTAATTAAAAGATAAAATAAGTGGGAATAATAATGTTATTTTAATTTCATAAAGTGTGCATGGGTTTAAAAGTAATAAAGATTAAAAATAGAAGTCAAGTGGAATATTAAATAAAGTTATTTAATAATTCAACTTAATGTGCATGAAAAGATTAATGCAAGAAAAAGAAAGATTAATACAAGTTAATTTTAGAGTTAACTCAGTTGAGCAAAGAGTGGTCTTGGGTGAATGCACAATAAGTGCCTCGATTTGAGGAGAAAACTCCTTATTACAACTTGGGGGTTCATTTTTCAGGGACCGGGAATTTTGGAGACAGGAATTTTGGGAAAGAACTTTGGAAGCAAATTTCAGAAGGAGAATTCTAGGAAAGATTTTCAAAAGAAAGTTATTGAAGAGGGACGAGTTCTCTTATAGTTTTTGGGGTTTGCGTATTCGCATCAGGTTCAGGT
Organism: Cupressus sempervirens; assembly: GCA_028749045.1. Classification (NCBI taxonomy): domain Eukaryota; kingdom Viridiplantae; phylum Streptophyta; class Pinopsida; order Cupressales; family Cupressaceae; genus Cupressus; species Cupressus sempervirens. The sequence goes on along the minus strand of CM053785.1, from coordinate 751,866,855 downwards.
AGGCTCTGGTATCTTGACCCCTAATTGATTTAAGAAATTTAATATGTTCTGTCTACTTCATGATTGTAAGAACTTGTCTTCTCGAATGTGTGAATTCTTCGTTCTGGATCTTTTGCTATTCGATTTCATCTATAAATCTAGATTGGAAAACTATTTAGAAAACATCATTCCTAGGTAAAAAGGGAATTTGGATTATATCGGGTTTTGGGTTGAATTAAAATTGAATTAATTGGAAATAAAAATCTTAGAATGAAATTCGATTGGTTCAATTTATTTTCCTATCTGATTAAATTATAATCTTTTATAATAATAATTTAAAAAAAAAAAAGTAAAATGTTTATATATATAATAATAATAAATCATATATTATTAAACCTTAAACAAGATTGAAAGGTATTGTTTATTAAATTTGATATATTTATAAAGTCTATAAAATCAATAAAATTATTTAAGACTTTTTGCAAAACATAATATTAATGACAAAGAATTTTTTTAAAAACAAAACAATATATATAAAACTTCATATTTTAAGTATGGGGGGGGGGGGGAGGGATTTACCCCGTGCCCCACCCCCCTGTCGCGGCTCTGCGCGATAGTACTTGCGTCGCAGGTACTGGGACGTCAAGTATGAAGTACCTGCACCGCAGGCCCTGCGATCACAGGACCGCGACAGGCCATAGGCCTTTAAAATGAGTCAGCGAGCTTTAAAACAGTTTTCAAATTATTTTTAAAATTTTTTTTTATAATGTTTAAATTATTATATTTTAATATTATTTTATATAATGTTTTAATTGATAATTAATTATTAATTATTAATATTATTTTATCAATAATATTTATTAACAAATTTTAATAATTAATTTAAATGTTAATTATATAGTTATCAATGAGAGTTTAATTAATGATGTTAAAAATTTATAATTAATGATTTTAATAAATTCGTAATTGTTTTATTTATAATCATTAAGGATCATTTTTATAACTTAATAAATAAAAGATTATCCTTAGATTGTTTATAGGGTAATTGTGCAATCATTTAAATATAGCAATGGGTTAATTGTAAGGGCTAATTGCAAAAACTTATTACTTGAGACATACCTAAAACTAGAACTTCAAACCTTACATTAACTCAATAATGTATTATCATTCATACCTAACTATGTGATGATTATGTTTTCTATGTGACTATTCTATTGTTTATGTTTTGGGCTTTGTTTAGATGTTGACCAATTTAGGTTGTTACCAGAGGCTCAGGGATTTTGTGAATGTGATGTTATGACGATTTGGTCTCGATCTTTCTTAACCCGACCATGGTAATGTGATGGAGTGCTTTATGATATGGATTTTTTACTAGTTTTTATTGCTTTCTAGTTTCCTTGTGTGAAGCTGAGGGGTATGTATTTGAGTTACCTGACTTAACCATTTTTGATTCATCGATCAGTTATACTTGGGTTGCTTTCCAGTTGCCTTGATGGGACTGAAGTGTTTTGTTATGCTCTTGATGATGTCATGTTGTGACATGTTTGACTTGACCATTTTGGAGTCTTCGATCAGTTTTATGTTCTATTATTGGGATTCTTTCTAGTTGCTCGTTAGAGAACCATTGGATATTGTGATTTATTATTGATGCCTTTGGATGCTGATAGAGATTTGTTGTGATTATTATGTTTATTATTTGATGCTATTCAGTTGCTCATGGAGAACTGATGTGATGATTATGGATTATATTTATGATGTTTTCAGTCACTTGTATAGGGCTAAGGTGATTTTATTATGATTCTTTGATTTGTGATTTCATGAGCCTAGGGTAGGTTATCTGTGTAGTATCGGGAAGTGGCTTGCAATGGGGGTCGGGGCCCTAAGAGGCTACATGGAGAAACCCATTGTAAGTTGTTTTAATAAGTGAAAAAATCTCACCTAAATACTAAGTTAAATGAAACTAATAAGATATCTGTATGTTCTCTCCCATGCCTTGAGTGCTAGTACAAACTAGGATGGGGTAGAGAGAATGCTTGGTTATGATCTTGCATTTTGTAGTATGCCTCGACAGTACGAGAGGATACTAGTGGCCGCAGGATCACAAGGGACCCGAGATTCCTAAGGGATTGCTCAGGTAACTTTCGATGTGACTTCTGCGATGACACTTTCCTGCTTGCATAGTAGGTTTCCTACGTGTCTTTGTTGTGCCTCTAGGTCTAGATGTCAATCTATGTTGGAACCTTTGAGTTAGTGTACTTTTAGGATTTCCCAGACTTAGAGAGTACTTGTGCTTTGTGTAATGTGATTTTTTATCCTATTTGGGACTTGAGACTATCTCTTCAGCGCGGTGGGAGTGGGCCATTTAGGTTCCACGCACTCGGGTGGTAGTGCTTTTTACTCTTACCATTGAGATTCGTCTATGGTCATCATGGCTGGAGCTTTCTTGGTTGGCATATACTTTCATTCTGTTCATGGATTATTATGACGGATGGTTAGATTTTATGATGGATGTTATATCATTATGGATGTATGGATGTATCATGTATGTTATTAGTTTCATTTATTTTACTGTACTTTGTATCATGGATTCGAGGATGATGTATCTTTATTTTTATATATGTATATTCTCTTAAGCCTTTCATACCCTGTGACATGTACAGTGGATGATTGAGCATTTCGAATTAATTTGCCAAGAGGCATTCGGAACAAATGTATATTAAATGGATATTGGGCTATATAATTATTCTTTCATGTGGATGTGGTAGTTGTTAGACTTAGGATTAATTAAATTTAAATGTGACTCAACGTCTTGGGATCCTTAAGGGATGTAACCTGTTATGTATGTTTGTTGATGATTACATGTTATTGCTTCCGCTACTATGTGTTTGATGTGTATGTTATACTTTCTTACTTAAAAAAAAAAATTGTTTAGCAAACTTAGTAAAACTTTAGGTTAATTCTTTTGGGTCCCTTGGCGGGGCGTTACAAGTGCATATGGCTTGGGGTTCTAAAGTCATTAAACCTAATCTTCATTTATTTTTAGAACAATAAACCTTGTAAAATTTCTGCAGCCAATGCTACACAGTTGTATATTTTTCTAAGAAATTAAATCATAGATCTAGCTAGATAGAAACTAAGATCACAGGAAAAATAAAAAAGAGAGCAACTCTAAATAGAATTATATCTTTCATATTCAATTCATTCATTATTTCTAAATTACAATAAGAACATAAGCATGCTTTATAGAATTGAAACCACCACATGCAAAATACATGCACGATAAACACCATTTAAAAAAATAGTAAAATTAGTGATTGGTTGTTAACTAATTGACTCATCTATAAAATATAGAGTCAAACAAGAAATAACATATTGTTATAATTAATAAACACTAACAGTCGTGCCTTAATTCTAACTAGGGAGAGTAGAAAACTGATGAAAGAAAGGGGATAAGAGGGAAAATCCAGTGGGAAAAAAACCCCCGCTTAAAATCTATGGAAAGAAATTCTTCTATGACATGAAAAATAGTGTGAACGTCTGTCGAATGATAACCATCATAGTGCTGAATGAAGAACCTCCTCCAAAACCAAGATGAAGATTAGGATCAATCTGCATGAGTTCCCCCAATGATACTACTTAAACACTAAACATATGACAAATAGAGGGAAAGACATATATCAATAAAATTGAAGATAGAGTTGACAATAATCTGCATAGCTCCCTCAAACAATGAATAGATGGAAATGAAAGGAAAAATATCTAATTGTCAAGGATGCAAGTGACACGTGAATATGTATGAGTGACCCTAATAACACTACTCAACCATGGAAGAATAAAATGGTGATTAAAATACAGTTGTCAATTGTCTATTAATCTAATCCACTTTGAAAGAAAAGGAAACATTCATATGAAGAGACATGAAAGATCCACAAAAGTAGTGCACCACTAGAGAGAAAATAATGGAAAGATCCATGCAAATAGAGCATGATCTTGACCTATCTCTAATGTAGAATTAGGCCCAACCTTTGATGTCATGAAAGTTTGATGTAAGTCTCTACTTGTGGGCCTAAGAAGAATCAGTGGCTTTTGCTCAAAATAATTGAATGGAATGAGAAAGATAGATGCTAAAAATTCAATCTTGGAAAACTCGATCTTCAATACCTGCAAAAAAAAATTGCATTTCTTTTCCTAGCAGCCTTAGCTCTAATACCATGTCAAATTTCTATAGCTAATGTTGCACAGATGTAGATTTTTCTAAGCAATTAAATTATATATCTAACTGGAAAGAAACTAAGATTATAGGAAAAATGAAAAAGGGAGCAACTCTGAATAGAATTACATCTTTCATATTCAATTCATTCATTTTTATTAAATTACAATAAGAACATAAACAATTTATATAAAAATGAAACCACTGCATGCAAAATACATGCATGATAAAAACCATTTAAACAAAAAGTGAAATCGATGATTGGTTGTTAACTAATTGACTCATCTGTAAAATATGGAGCAAAACAAGAACAAACGCATCATTAGCAGGATAACTTTAAGAAACCTCCCTTTAGAAACAAAAAGTATAAAATTTTGATGAATCAACCATTAGTACTAGGTGAAAATGTTAATTTTTATTAGTGAATTTTTATTTTCAAGTAGGAATTTTTTAAATTTTATTGGTGATTATTTTTCAATCATATACAAATTCTATAAAATCCTGGTAAATTTTTCATTATTGATTAAAATCGTGGAAAAGGGTACACATACCTAGAAACAATGATTTTATTATTATTATTAATATATGGAACCTAATTAATTATCAAACACTAAGGACTTTTATCATTATAGTTTCCCTTCAAATTATTGAATGGTGGTTTGGGGGAAGCACCCCTATTATTTTTAATGGTCAGATGATCCTAGATCAATGGCCTAAATCCTATTTCAAGCCAAAATTTTAAAAGGATACTGAGTTTTGTTGAAAGTTCCCAAAGTAAAGACACATGTCCCCAATCAAATCTATTTTGTGGCAAATTGAGAAAGGCTAAAAAATTTCATTTAAAGTCTTTAGAATAGAGATACATGTCAAATCTACATACTTAATATGTAGTGCAACTTAAATTTTTACCAAATATTGGCAAATATGAACATAAATGAAGACAAGCCTTGAAAATTATAGGCAAATATATTTGAATTGCTATGTAGAAAAATTAGATTCTATTGGTGAAATCATCACTAAAATATAAATATATATGTATTATTATTGGTGATTAGCCTAAGAATGTGACCCAATTTTGGTAAAGTACAGGTGATATGAACACCTCAAAAGTGCAAAAAATTAAGCCAAATCTAGGGTCACTGATGAGTGAGATTAGCCAATTGGTGAATATTACCCGCTAAAGTTATCCTTGATCATTAGAATTAATAAACACTAATGTAAAATCATTCCTAGTATTCATTTGACCTTCATAGTATCCCTTAATCTTAAGGATTACTCCTTTTGTTAGCCTATTTTATTTGCACAAGCTCCCTCCTTTTAAAAATTTTCAATTTCCAAATGATTTATCCAACTATGGTGGAATTTTGTGATTAGAGCTTTTGCAGAGCCTACAAATGCATCCATGATAGGACCATTTAATGTATTTAGATAACATTAATCTTAATCTAGTGGAACTAATAAAAATATTACCTACATATCTCATATTTCATAGTATTACCTATTGAGAAAAAAACGTGCTTTGCAAGTTAAAAGTTGAAGATTTTTCTAAGAAGTTATTTTACACTAGAGATCTTAAAAAAGAATTTCATAAATCTTCATCTATAAAATCTAATGGTCTTTACAACAGATATCTCAAAAGTTAAGTGGTTTCTTCATCAAGGGCTCTTGTAGCTCAAACCCTTGTTGATTTACTGATGCAAGAAGAAGGATGAATATCTAGGGCCAAAGTTGCACCCACCTATCCAAACCATCCTGAAAGAGTTAATACAATAGACGCAACACAAGGAATAGCACCAAGGAGAGAGAGAGAACAAGAATATCTTTATTGATTGCTCAAATATTCAACATATATGCCCAGCTATAAGGCCTTCTGAGTTACAACCAATTACAAATAGATTCAAATTGAGACAACCAACTTTAGGTTTGCATCCTCTACTTGATCCTCTAAGTTCTAACTAACTGCCCTTAAACTCAAACCTAGACCTCTTTAAATACTTGCCAAAATGGCTTACAAAAGATTCTAGAACATAGAAAGCCACAAGTTGGCTCAAAATAGTTATTAACTACTTATACCAAAATTAAATGTGAGCAAATTCGTCCTAAACTGGAACCAGACACAGATAACTTAGCAAATGAAGACTCCCAAAAAATTAGCATTTGGCACCCACAAAAGCTTGACATCTAAAGAAATCACTTGGTAGCAACTATGAACTTGGTATCCTCCAACACTTGACAACCAAAGAAAATCACTCAGTAACGAAAGGCACTCGGCAACCAAAGGATTCACTCAACATCCAATGGAATTCACTTGGCAACCAAAGCTAAGAATGACTTAGCATCCAAAGAGTTCAATCAGCAACCACAAGAACTCGGCAGTCAAATGAATGACTCGGCACCAACCAAATTCTTGGCATCCATTAAGAACTCAACACCAATAGGCAGAAACAACAAAAGTGCACCTGGACTATAAGGAAACCCAGGATGCTTCTTCATCAAACAACCAGGGTTGGAGAGATGATTCTCCTAAATCATGCAAGTGTCACAACCTAAGTCAAATCCAACTTAGATTGAGAAATCCATGTAGACTCTTCAATTGGTCTATTCTTCCATTTCATCAAATAATCATAGTAATATTTTCCTCTTGTACTCTTTTGAATTCTCTGATCCAAAATTTGTTCAACTTCTTCAAACTGTTGCTTATGATAATCATCAAGTATAGCCATTTCATCATCTAACTCATGATACTTGTATAAATTAGCTACATTGAATATAGGAGATATATCTATGTCATCAGGTAACTTGAATTCATAAGCATTACCACTGTCAAACTTCTTCAAGATCTTACAAGGTCCAAATTTCTTCATCTTCAGCTTACTGTATGTACTAACAGGAAATGTTCCTTTCTTCAAATGAACCATCATCTCATCACCAACTTCAAAAATATGATGTCTTCTAGACTTATCAGCATTCTCCTTATACTTTTGATTACTTTATTACAACCTTAACTTCACTTCCTTATGCAAAGACTCCATAAAATCAGCAAATTTTTCTCGTATAGCACTTCTCTTTTCTTCACCAGCAACATCTCTCAAATCTGATATACCTCTAGGGTGCATTCTAGTAACAATCTCAAAAGGTGTTTTCCTTGTACTCCTATTCATAGAATCATTATATGAAAATTCAGCTTGTGCCAATACCATCTCCCAATTACTTGGCCTATTCCCAACTAAATATCTTAGCAAACTACCTAAGCTTCTATTCACAAGCTCTGCCTGTCCATCTATATGTGGATGGAATGTAGAACTAAACTTTAGCTCGGTACCCATCTTCTTCCACAAAGTCTTCTAAAAATAACCAACAAACTTACTATCTCTATCTGAAATAATGCTTCTCGGTAATCCATGGAGTCTCACAATCTCTTTAAAGAAAAGTTCAGCAACATGCTCAGTATCTGATGTCTTCTTACATGGTATGAAATGAGCCATCTTAGAAAATCTATCCACTACAACAAATATAGAATCATACCCTTTCACTATCTTAGGCAATCCAAGAACAAAATCCATATTGATGTCACTCCAAGGTTTCTCAAGAATAGTAATAGGTGTATACAAACAAGTCTTTTAACTTACTCCTTTTGCAACTTGACAAATTTCACAACTCTTCACAAATTTTTAACATCCTTATACATTTCTAGCCAATAATACTTCTCTTTTAGCAAACTCAATGTCTTATCAATTCCAAAATGTCCAACCAATCCACCACTATGCTTTTCCTTAATCAGATTCAACCTCATAGAACTTATGAGAATACACAACTGAATACCTTTGAACAACATACCTTCTTGAATGAAATACTCATCATACTTACTTATGTGATCTGTTAGATTTGGTGCTTTGTACTCTCTCCATGTCTCAAAAAAATCAAGATCAACATCATACAATTATTTCATTTCATCAAAAACAAGAACTTAAACCTTCATTTCTATTAGCAAGGAATGTCTCCTACTCAATGCATCAACAACTCTATTAGTAACTCCACTCTTATGCTTAATGACAAATGTAAAACTCTGCAAATACTCAATCCACTTCATATGTCTCTGATTCAATTTATGTTGACTTCCCAAGTATTATAAAGCTTTATGATCAGTATACAACACAAACTCCTTAGGAATCAAATAATGTCTCCACTTCTTCAATGCTTGAACAATGGCATAAAATTATTGATCATACACAAAATACTTTCTTTTAGCATCATTCAACTTTTCACTAAAGAATGCAATAGGCTTACCTTCTTGACTTAATGTAGCTCCTATTGCATTACCACTTGCATCGGATTCAACTTGAAATACTCTATTAAAATTAGGTAAATCTAATACAGGTAATTCAACAACCTTTTGTTTCAAAGTCTCAAAGCTCTTATTAGTTCCATGTGTCCACTTGAATTCCTTTTTGTCTCCCCTCATTGTCTTAGTCATAGCATTACAAATAGCACTAAAATTCTTTATAAAATTTCTGTAAAAACTAGCCAAACCATGAAATGATCTTACCTCGCCCACATTCTCAGGTGTAGGGCATTCCAAAATTGTTTTAGACTTCTCAGGATCCATCTTTAATCCATTAGCTGAAATCACAAATCCAAAATACACAAACTCCTTTTGCATAAAAGAACAATTTTTAAGATTAATCAACAATTTTTCCTCTTTCAACCTCTACAATACTTTTCTAATATGCTCAAGATGTTCTTCTTTAGTCTTACTAAATATCAAAATATCATCCAAATAAACAATCACAAACTTACCCAAAAATCTTTTCAGAACTTCATTCATCAATCTCATGAAAGTAATAGGTGTATTAGTCAAACCAAAAGGCATAACCAACCATTCATACAAAACATCTTTTGTTTTGAAAGTAGTCTTCCATCCATCACCTTCTTTGATTTTGATCTGATGATAGCCACTCTTCAAATCAATCTTGGTAAAATAATTTTCTCCACTCAAACAATCTATCATGTCATCCATCTTTGGCATAGGAAACCTATATTTCACTATTATCTTGTTAATGGCCCTAGAATCAATACACATTCCCCATTCTCCATTCTTTTTAGGTGCTAACATGGTAGGTACAGTACATGGACTCAAGCTTTCTCTGATCGAACCTTTCTAAAACAACTCATGCACTTGTCTGTTAAGTTCTTCAATCTCTACAAGTGTCAATCTATATGGTGCTTTGTTTGGCAAACTAACTCCACGAATTAGATCCATACAATGACTTATGCTTCTTATTAGAGGTAAACCATCAAGAATATCATAGCAATAATATCTTTATACTCATTCAACAATTCTACAATTTCTTTTGGTACTCAATCAATACTACCATCTGTCACTCGGTCACCACTGACTGGCACTCGATTAACACTATTTTTTGGCACTCAATCTTCATTGAAAAAACTTAGTTTTCTTGGGATTATAGTAGAACAAACCTTATTCCTCTTTACTTCCTTTTCAAATTACTTTCCATTAACCATGCAAACTTTTATTGCAATATAACTAACCTCATTTGGACTTTCAATCAAAGGAAACAATGTTTGTTTCTTCCCTTTTACCCAAAGATTATATTGATTCAATCTTCTATCATGTACATCATATCTATCATATTGCCAAGGTCTACCCAACAAAATATGACAACAATCCATGGGCATAATATCACACAAAACTTCATCAAAGTAATGTCTAATCTTGAACTTCACAAGGCATTGCTCACTTACCAATATCTTATGCTCATCCTTGATCCATGAAATATGATAAGGTTTAGGATGCTTTAGCCTCTACAATTTCAACTTGGTAACTAGCTCTTCTCATGCCAAATCTGTAGAACTTCCACTATCAATGATCACATTGTAGCATGTTCTATCCATCTTACATCTTGTCTTGAAAAGACTTCTCCTTAAAATAGGTTCACTCATCACTTCCCTTATTACATAAGGTTCTTCTCACCATAAAATTTTCTCCAACTTCAGGTCGACTTGGTGAACCCTCATCATCTTTTTGAATCATAGCATTTCTGTTACCTTGCCTACTTTCAGAGGATCTACATTCAAAAGATCTATGTCCCTCTTTACAACATCTGAAATAATTACCATGAAATCTACCTCTAGAATAGGAATTACCTCTTCTTCGGTAAGAATTAGTGCCTCCTCAATAAGAATTACCACTTTTCCATTTGGTCTTGCCTTTGTCATCATTCTTCCATTCAAATTTTCCTTTATCCTACATAGAACTATCAGATCTAGCACTTTCTCCATAAGATCTACCTCTACCTCTCTGAAATCTACCACCTCTACCTCTTTGTCTTTGTTCATGGTTCTTTGTCAAGCTCTCCTCATCTTTCAAGGCATATTGATATGCTTCTTCTATGCTTTCCAACTTCACAAAACTTATTTCATCTTGAATTCTAGATTTCAATCAATTAATGTACTTTGCAATTTTCTCAACATCGTCATCCACATGTCTAGATCTGATGTCCAATCTATAGAACTCCTCGGTATATTCTTTCACAGTCATTTCCTTTTGTTTCAAATTTTGCATCTTTTTCAACAAGCTAACTTGAAAATCAACAAGAAGGAATTTATTCTTTACCTTGTTCACCATCTTTGGCCAAGTTTCAATCTTCTCCTTTCCTCTCCTTTTTCTATCAATTTGTAAGTGCTCCCACCATAGTGATGCATGACCTTTCAACCTAGTTACTGCAATCTTCACCTTTCTATTATCAGGAGTGTTTTCATACTCAAAGAACTTCTCCATATCAGAGATCCAATCCAACACAGCATTAGTATCGAATTTTCCATCATAAGGAACAACTTCTACAACAGGCTTTGAATTTTCCCTAGACAACACTCACAAAAATCTTTCCTCATCTTGATGTTCTTCAGGTTTTGGATTATGGTTTGGTGTTGCTGCTTCATCATCACTCACATCATCGAGATGCACTCCCCTCCTTTGGGGTGTCTCCACAGCATCTAATCTAGCTACAATTTATCTCAATTGATCCAATATAGCATTATCAACATTATTTCCTCTACCACGAACCATCTTTACAAATCAGGTTCTTGCAAGATTGTAACCCTCTACAAGTTATAGGTTAAATCCATAAATCTACCACTCTGCAACCAAACTCAAATTAGGGTTCTACACAATCCAATCTCCGCAAGGATGAATCTCAATCTTTGATACCAACTGACGTAGGCAAAAGGATGAATAATTAGGGCCAAAGGCACACCTAGCTATCCAAACCACCCTGCAAGAGTTAACACAATGGAAGCAACACAAGGAACAACACAAAGGAGAGAGAGAACAAGAATATCTTTATTAATTTTTCAAACATTCAACATACATGCCCAGTTGTAAGGCCTTCTAAGCTACAACCAATTACAAGTAGATTAAAATTGAGACAACCAACTTTAGGTTCACATCCTCTACTCGATCCTCTAAGTTCTAACTAACTACCCCTAAACTCAAACCTAGACCTCTTTAAATACTTGCCAAAATGGCTTGTAGAAAATTCTAGAACATAGAAAGCCACAAGTCGACTCAAAAAAGATATTAACTACCTATACCAAAATTAAATGCAAGCAAAGTCGACCCAAACTGGAACTAGACACGGATAACGCGGCAAATGAAGACTCCCAAAAAACTTGCACTTGGCACCCACATGAGCTTGGCATCCAAAGAAATCACTTAACATCAACTATGAACTTGGCATCCTCCAATGCTTAGCAACCAAAGAAAATTACCCAGTAACCAAAAGCACTTAGCAACCAAAGAATTCACTTGGTATCCAAAGGAATTCACTCGACAACCAAAGGAACTCAAGAGCAACTAAGAATGACTCAGCATCCAAAGAGTTCACTTTGCAACCAGAGGAACTTGGCAATCAAAGGAATGACTCAGCACCAACTGATCGCTCGGCATCCATTAAGAACTTGGCACCAATAGGCAGAAAGAACAAAAGTGCAAGATTACAAGGAAACCCAGTATGCTCCTGCATCATTTACACACTCATTAATACATTCAAATCTCCTCATTCACGTGCCTTACTCCACATGAATAAGGTAGGTGTAGACTCTAGGTAAATTTAATAGGACATATAGAACATAGAAATAAAGTAATCCATAGTATATTTAATTTTTCTTTGTTTCATTTTTCCTTCTTAATATTCTTATCATTTTTTTGACTCTACCTATGTATCTATCTTTTCCATTTTCAACTCAAATTGAAGGGTTTGAAAATTGGAAATGGAACATTGAATTTTTTGGAGAATATCATTAAAAATGCACTAAGATTTACAAAACATGTCTTCCACAAAACTGTGACATCTAGGGAAGCTTTATTTAACTCTAAAATTGAGCATTTACTTTGTAGAAACTCTTTGCAACATTCTTGTAACTTGGAATCAATAGCTATGGTAATGATTTGGTACCAAGACATTTTACCAACTGAAACAAGAGTAATAGATGGTAGTAAGTTCATTTTTTTCCAAATTCTGATATTCTAGGAAAACTTTGAAACTAAAAAAGTTTATTCTATAATATTCATTACTAGAGAATGATCCATGACAAGCTTAATTTTCTACTCTTCTCTGCATATGAAGAGAAAATGTCGAACTATTACACACATGCAAAAAATCTAGGACAGACCTTTCATCAAAGGAAGAAGAAGAGAAACCCTCAAAAATTTTACCCTAATGGTAATTGATGGTAGAATACATCTATGAATATAGACCAAAGATGGTCTCATAAGGATTTCCAAGATTCATGTAATGCCAGATTTGTAGTTAAAATGACAAACAGATTCACGATCTTTGATAAACCTGCAGGCAAGATCCTCAATCAGCAATAGAACAAAGGGCATCAAACCCACCAAAAGGAAAACAATCACTTGGAAGCCATTTTGGAAATTCCTCTGACATGCGTAGATTTGTTTGGAAAACCCATTCATCATCCCTTCTTCACAATTGAGCATTTAGATAATCAATTTAGAGTCTTCAACCTAACTAAATATGCGCATCCTGAGCTGCTTAAGCCTTCTTCCATTTAATTTGACCATTCTCCTACTACGACACCCCAACCAAGAAGGTCTAAATCTAACTCAGAACCCCCATCATCTTACATCCCTCCACGTCATCAAAAAGCATCCTCAAATGGCACCCCCCCCCCCCCCCCCCCCATCAAACCCTAAACTATCCATTGGTTTGATCTCCCTATTTAAAACTATGCATAAGCCCATTAAGATTTCTATTAAAGAAGTTGAAGACATCTATAATAAGTGTTGTAAGGGAGGAATTTTCGCAATTTGGAATGGCCCTTTAAGAGATTTCCTTCTTTTATCCGACTGGCTAGAGGAAAACTATGAGGACCGAGTAAGTATTTTCCACTATTTTGATAGAATTCTTTATCTACAATGTGAAGAAGAATCTATTAAAAAAACATTCATTTCAATCTCTGAATGTTTCTTTAATGGTCATATCATCAAATTCATAGATTGGTCTCATGAATTTCATATAGACTATATGATTCCTACATGGTTCAATATGCCTTCGCTCCCTCTGGAGTTACTTCAAGTAGATATTATTAAATCTATAGGATCTGTTGTTTGTGAAGTCATAGGTATTGATTCATCTTTCTATTGCTGTAATAGTGTTAAATTTCTTATCAATACCAAATTTAATCATCCATCAAAGTTTCAAAAGGAAATTATCACTAATAGAGCTTCATATGATCTTAAATTTCACATCTATGAAGGAGAAATAGCTGATATTTTAAAATTTTATGACATCCACAAAATTAGAACCAAATTCCTCCCTCTCACTTCTGATTTCAGAAGTTTCCTTAGATGAGAATAATGAAGAACAAAAGGAACCAGAATTACAGAGAGTAGAATTCTCCAACAAATCATTAGAAGGATTATGTATTTTAGACTGAGTTGCTTCATACTAAAGAAACAAACAACAGAAGGTTAGAAGATCGCTCAGTAGATAAAGAAAGGCTTAAAGCAATAATAGTGACTAATTACAAAGAAAAAACAAAGATGGATTTAGATGGTCTAACCCACAAAAAACATAAAGGAAAAAAGAAACGGGGAGCAGCTAAAATCAATAAGGATTCAAGCAGGAATGGAAAGAGTGTTTCTCCATAGCAGCAACAAAGAAATAGGGAAAGAGAAAATGGAGCCTTGGGGAAGCTCTCTACACCTATCCCAAATGTTGCAAATAAAGGTGCAGAATAGGAGAAGATCCCAAGCAACAATCAATTAGAAGATGAAAAGGATAATAATTGAAATATTATAGAGGAGATGGAGAATCATTTACTATTTAATTCTAAAGCAGATATCATAGAGAATTATATATCACAAAAGGAAACAAACAAATTAGAGAATACTCTAGATCAAGACATGGTAGACCAATCTCCTTCTCTGGCTCCTAGAAAGCTATGCAAATTTTGGAAAACACCAACAACATCAAAGAGTTCTCCATTCACTCCCAGCAGTTGCCATCAAAGTAGAGAGAAGAATTTAAGTATAGCAGATAAGGTATCAATAAAAGAACTTTAGCAATTTTTGAATAATAATAATACCTTGGATCTGACTATGGGGGAATTGAGCATAACAAAATTTGAAGAAGATAGGTTAAACCTCCTTATTGATTAGCTGGTTTAGGTCTTTTGTGAGGAAAACATTGAAGAGAGTACAAACACTCAAAAAGAGGAATTAATTAAAGAAATCCTCAAACTAGGAGAAAATAAGTACACATATGAAGAACTAAGGAAAGATCTATTAAAAATTGAAAAGGAGCATAATCTAAGGCAATTACAAATAAAAGAGCAAGAGGAGGAGTAGGACCAAAAGGGAAAAGATGACAGTAACAAATGCATAGTGGGAGTAAATGCAAATTTAGAAAACTAGTCTGGCATGGTGTATCAACTCCTCAAACAACTGGTACAGGAAGAAAAGGATAGGAGCACTGAAAGAAAAATTGATGGGGCCTAAATAGAAAAAGAAAACCTAGATCAGTTCGGAATCCATATGAATAAAGAAGGGCTTAAATCTCCTATCTATGGAAAATTGAAAGGCTAAAGAGGTAGAAAATCATTAAAAGAACTCACAGAAGCAAATAGGCACAGAAGAGAGTAGCAAAAGATTGATCAAATTTTCAATGTCAGGAAGGGGAAGTGCCTACCTAAGGAGCAATGAGGATCATGACATGGAATTCTAGGGGACTTAATACCCCTAGCAGAAAGAGGTTACTAAAACATAACCTCAAATATTTGATTCTAAAATTATTCTCATCCAAGAAACCAAACTAGATAAGTTAGATATTCCTAAATTAGATAAAAGGTTAGGACTTTGGAACTCTATATTTCAAGAATCTATAGTAGCTTCAAGATGTTTAGGGATTCTCTAGAATCCCAGGAAGGTAGACATAAACATCTTTACTCTAAATACCAACTAGATGAGTTGCTGGGTCCAGAGCCTCAAATCTGACCTTAAATTCATCCTCATTAATATTTATAGGCCTATTACCAACCTCAGTAAGAGATTAGTTTGGGAAGAAATTGGCTCTTTTATAAATAATTTTAAAGATAATTTGTCCTTATTAGGAGGAGACTTCAATACTATTTTAGAAATTAATGAAAAAATAGGTCGTAATCAACATCTATTGCAAGCTTCTAAGGATTTCAAGGCATGGTGCTATACCCATAGTTTGATAGACATATCGATTAGCAATGGAGTCTATACATGGAACAAGAGGAGACAAAATTTTGTATACATAGCTAAGAAATTAGATAGGTTTATGATTAAAGGGGATCTTGATGCTAATAACCTAAATTTTCACTCTTCCACACTTCTTGTTACTGGGTTCAATCACTTTCCAGTCATATTCAAGTTTTCAGAGCCACAAAAACATGCTAGGAACCCATGTAAATGTGAGAAAATGTGTTCCTGGATGCTGATTTCATTAATGATATCAAAGTATGGTGGGCACA
The DNA here is from genome assembly GCA_028749045.1 of Cupressus sempervirens. Lineage (NCBI taxonomy): Eukaryota > Viridiplantae > Streptophyta > Pinopsida > Cupressales > Cupressaceae > Cupressus > Cupressus sempervirens. The sequence continues at coordinate 751,850,630 of CM053785.1, read as the reverse complement.
AAACCAATTTGAAGGATCTAAGATGTATGTATTCATTGCCAAAATAAGGATGTTGAAGGAACGAATCCTCAGATGGAACAAGAAGCAATTTAATGATATATTCAAAGAAAAATTAGATATAGAAAACTAATTAAAAAACCTAAATTTAGAAGTGATTAAAAAAGGGATGGATAATGCTAGTTATATGTGAGAAAAATATTTATTGGCATAGTAAGAGGATTTTCTAACCAAAGAAGAAATTTTTTGGAGACAAAAATCTAAAGAGAAATGGTTAGATGAAGGAGACCAGAACACGAAATACTTTCATAATTCTACTTTATACAACAGATCTAAGAGCAAAATATCAGTTATTAAAAATCATTTTGGTATTGTTTCAGATAAACCTAGTGAAATCATAGAGACCTTCATTAAACATTTTCAAAATACTTTAAACAACTATGAAGGGTCCAATAGAATAGTACAGGCTAAGTTACTCAAAGTAATACCTAATATTATCACTACGGAAGATAATAAGGCATTAAAAAAACCCATCTATTTGGAAGAAGTCAAACAAGTTCTGTTTGAAATGAACCTAGAAAACATCCTGGGCCCAGATGGCTTCCAAGCCTTCTTTTACCACAAATGTTGGGATATCATAGGTGTAGATCTTTGGAAAGCAATTGAAGCATCCATAAATGGGGGTGATCTTTTATTAGAGATCAATCATTCATTCCTCACCTTGATTCCCAAAAAGTCAAAACCAGAAACCCCAGGAGACTTCAGACCCATTGCGCTATGCAACATAGTGTATAAAATTTTCTCTAAAATTTTAGCTAACAGGTTAAAGAAGATACTCCCTAAAATTATATCAGAAGAACAAATGGGCTTTGTGCCAAGCAGATCTATCCTAGATGGTATCATAACCATCCAAGAGATGATTCATTCAACTCGTATGAAGAAAGAGCCATGTATGTTCATGAAATTGGATATTCAAAAAGTATATGATATGGTTGATTGGAGATTCCTCTGTAAGGATATGGAAGCTATTGGCTTCTCCCATCAATGGATCAATCTTATCTACAAATTCATATCTACTGCTAAAATCTCGATTCTCATCAATGGAACACTAGAAGGCTACTTTGATATATCTAAAGGCATTAGATAGGGAGACCCTTTATCCCCCTTCCTTTACATCATCATGGATGAAGCATTTGGAAGAGCAGTGACCGATGCATACAATAAGAAAAAGATATCGGGTATTTTGGTTACTCAAAATATGCCCAATATCACCCACTAGCAATACGCTAATGACACTATATTGCTAGGTAGAAGTAGGATAGATGAGGCCTTAGGGCTTAAATCCATCATTAAAGGATATATGGAAGCTTTGGGTCAAAAAGTCAACAAGCTCAAATATGAGATTTAGTTTATGAATATGAAACCAGCATTGGAATAGTAGATCTAAAAAATCATGGGATATAAAAAAGGTCAAATCCCTTGCAAATATTTGGGAATCGCCCTAGACAAAGGAACAAAATCTAGCAAAGTGTAGTGTAATACCTTCGAAAAAATGAACACCAAACTCAGATGTTGGAAGGATATGGCTAACAAAGGCTGGAAAATGTACTAAGATCAGATCAGTATTATCAACCATTTCGATCTTCCCATTATCTTGCTTACCTTTGTCCAAGAGGAATCTTCATATATTCAAAACCAAAATGTGGAACTTTCTTTGGAAGGATTGTGAAGAGGACAAAAAATTGGTGCTCATTAAATGGGAGAAAATCTGCAAACCCAAGGAATTGGTTGGGTTAGGGATCAAGAATCTTCAATGGCAAAATGAAGCTCTAGGAGGGAAACTTATATGGTGCCTCTATAAGGATAGAGATCACAAATGGGACAAGATATTATAAAACAAATATTTAAATAAGGAGGATCCTCTATCATTATTTAGGACCAAACAACCCCCAAAAGGGTTAGAATGTTGGAAATTTATACTTAGTTGTAGGCACTTGATTTCAAAGTACTCGACTTGGGCTATAGGTAAGGGAAAGGAGGCTTTGTTTTAGAAATATTTTTGGGATGGTCACCCACCTCTACATAGGAACCACTCAATTAAGGATCTAAAAGACAAATTAAGCTCTCTCTAGGGTACTAGAGTCTATGACTATAGGATAGTAGTTTATGAGGAAGGTAACCCAAAATGGGTGTGGAAATCTTTGGAGGGTCTGGACGTGCATGTCGAATCAATTAATGTCTACCCAAAGCTGTTAGAAGATAGAAGGATTAGGAAATCTGAGAAGGAAGATGAACTCATATGGGAAACCTCTAACAATGGTAACTACAGTGTGAAAAATAGTTATAGGGCTATTTTAGATTCCCGAAAATGGGATGGTGTGGATATTCTGCTCAAGTTATGCTGGGATCCCTCGTGTCTTCCAAAAGCAGGTTTTTTCTTATGGTTAGCATTCCAAAATAGAATTTTCACCATGGATAGGATGAGGAAGTTTGATCTATAAGGTCCTTCTAGATGTGTTTTATGTAAGTACAATTGTTAAGACATTGATCATGTTCTTTTTAGCTATCCCTTCTCCCAAAAGTGTTGGTAATGGCTTAGGAGAATGTTGGGTTGGTCGACACCATTCCCAAATTCTTTTCCTAACCTGCTTAAGGGATGGCCCACCAGTCAGATCAAGGGTTTATATGACAAACTTTGGAACATATGTCCATCCATTATGATATGGGAAATCTGGAAGGAAAGAAATCAACGTATCTTTCGAAACCAGAATTGGAGCCTAAAGAACTAATTTCAAAAATTGAAGCTAGTATTGTGGAAACTACTAACTCGCATCTAAGAAATTCCTAGAAAGAGGAAGGTTCCTTCTCTATATGGGATGAGAAAATGAAGAAGAACTGGGTTAAACTGATTAACTCGCCACTGGTGTATCTAAAAAATAATGAGCCTAGAGAAAACTATAGATGCCCCCCCCTCCAGATGGGTGGTTTAAATTGAACTTCAATGGTGCTACCCGAGGTAATGCTAGCAAGGTAGGTATTGGATGCATCATTAATAAAGAGGATGGTCAATGGATAGATAAAAATGCTATGTCTATTTAACCTACCTCTAATAACCTCGTGGAATTAGAAGCTTTGAAAAAAGGACTTCAATTATGTCATAAATTGAAATTATCCAAAGTTATTATAGAGGGAGACTCTCAAATCATTTTAAATGCTTTGAGAAAATGATCAACCCCCAATTGGGTACTCAAATCCAATCTAGAAGAGGTCCTTGTTCTTCTAGACAAGTTTGCAAAATATAGGATTTGTCACATCTTTAGAGAAGGCAATCAAAAAGCGGATAGTTTAGCAAACTTGAGGGCAGATGGGGTCAATTCAGTTATTATTACAAACCATTCGCCTTTTTTAGAAGAATGATGGATGGCTTACCTCGGTTATGACTTCTCATTTGGCTTCCATCTTCTATATTTATTTACTCAGTTTTTATTTTTTCATGTTGCACATTTTCCCTTTTTGGATATCCCTCCTACATATATATATATATATATATATATATATTACATCCTCTCCTATATGTATCCCTAGGTTAATATTCTCATATCCATATAGACCATTATATATTAATTGTCAAACTTATATATATTTCTCTCTAGTTCTTTGATATTGTTCTCTACCATTATCACCCATAGGTATAAGTCTATAGCATATGAATTGGTATAGGAACTTTTCCCATATATTTCTATCAATATACATATATATTTGTAAGTATAGATAGTCAAAGATACTCATCTATATATGTGTGTCTTATCTCTTATCCCCAGGTTAGGTTCTTAATAGTGGTAGCATTTGGTCCAATTAACTATCATGGGGTAGGTCTTGATTTGCTAATAATGTTAATGGTGTCTCTAGTCATATAAGGGGTTTCTTCTAGATCCAATGCCCATCATGAATTGGGATGACTCTCATTTTGCCTTTAAATATGTGTTGTTGGCTTCAAGCATTTTGATGATGTTTTCATCATAATGGAAACTAGGCAAGATAATGCTGAGTTAAAGTAGGTTACATCACTAGACGACATCATCAATTTCTTCTTCTAGAGGCTTCTTTTGTCTTTATATGGGTTCTCAAGATCTCTTTATCGATTATCGACCTCCTTTTCAAAGATGGAAACTAACATCTATCTCCTTCATGCAACCAAAAATTGAACCATGGCCTTTTGAGGAAATGTAAAATTGGAACATTGGAACAGGATACTCTATATGGTTGATGACATGTCTCAATTGGCCATTAGCAGAGCCATCAGAGAAGGGGTCTTTGACTATGAATTCACCTAGAGGACCAATAGTGACATCATAGATTCCTTTATTGGCTGCAAATTAAAGGCAAAGGTGGAAGTTGAGGCCATTATAAGACTATGTTGTGATATTTTTGTCCCAACTTGGAGGAAGGGCTTGGAGAAAGCTGTTAAGAGTATTGATGATAAACTATGTATCCCTCTATCAGAAAAGTATATGAGATTACTGTTGGGTGATCCTGAATTGGCAACTACATTTTGGTTTATGTCTTTGATTATTTAGGAGAGTGTGGCTTTTTATCATGAATGGCCAAAAATGGAGGCCAACATTCAGTTTCTGCTTTGATGGAGAGGAATCATAACTAAAGAAAATAGGGACTAGCTAATGAAGTATCTCACCCTGTCCAAGGCATACATACAACCAGGAGTAACCTTCGACAACCTAGAGGCTCTTGAATTTTGCACTCCAAACTCCAAAAAGTCTAGTAGGGCCAAGACTGGTTTCGAATTTCCTCCTGAATGTCAGATTGAGAACCCCAATGACATTACTAAAGTCATAATGGTACTCTGGAGATGAGGTGTGGTCTCTAGTTTTTGTAGGTTTTGGCTAAGCATAGTTAGGGTTTGACATTTAACGGATACATAAGGATAGATATGTAGGCTAGGTGGTTTTAGTCAGTTTCAAATCTATTAAGATGATTGACAAAGGATTATATATACTTTCTACTATATAGGCGTAGTTTGTAGATAAATTTGGTTCGTAAATAACAACAGATATACTTTCTTCTAAGATGTACTAAAAACTTTGCTAAATATATAAAGTATGTTTATATAAATGGGTTTGTATGTTCATCTTTATCTTAATGTTTGGACTTTATATTGTTTTTGCCCTATGCTTCTAATGGTTGTATTGAATCATTACTTCCTTCACATCTGTATGATCTTTTAAATACAAATTTAAGTTAATATTCAATTTTCTTTTATAGCATTATGTCTCGATGTCCTTACTTTGTTTAACTCTTTGAGATGGGATTCGAATTTAGACACTACAGGCCTATGTCTCATTAGTAATTCTCAGTAGGTAGGTATGTGTTATGTAATTTTAGACTTGATGAGTATGTAACTATTTAAGCTAAGAGTTGGTCTCAAGCCATTCAAAAGAAGGGTTACAACTCCATCTCCCAGCTGCGTATTTACTGATAGTTAACAGATTATATTATTTTGTTCAAATCCTCATAGTAGGTTTGTCTTCAATTTTCTAGGGCTTGGTAATGGGCCAGTTTGGTGTTCCAAATCAATGTTTAGAGCTAAACCCTTATAGGTGATCTTGGCGACTAGTTCTAAAATTGGTAGAAAGAAGGCAGTCTTGACTGATAGTTTTATCCATATTTAGTGAAGTTGGTGTGGCAATACAATTTTGATTGATAGTTGGAATACAAATGGGATACTGGTGGAAAGGGTTAGCCAAATCCAATTTCTACCAGTCCTACACTCTTTTGGGGAACTCTATAAGAAGTTAAGACTTTAGTTGATGTAGGTTGAGCATTTTGTTTAGGAGATCTTCTGCACTCTATTTTTATTTTTCTTAGGTTTGGATAAATTGTGATAATTTAGTACTTTATTTTTATTTTACTAACCTTCTTCTTTTGAGTATAGGACTCTTTATTCTAGTTCCTTTTAGATGGATTTTCAATGATTTCTATATATATTAACTATGTTGATCATTCAAGTTTTATGTGCCTAGAGGTAGTCTTGGACATCAGAGTTCTTTTCGATTATTCCCATTGGAAGTTATTACTCATAACAGATATTTATTGATAGGGGTATGCCCCTTGCTATGATGTATTTCAAATTTTAACATGACAGTTATGTAACTTGAAATTCAATATAATAGGTTATGTATCGACTGGGGTATACCCCTTTTAAGATGTAATTATATAGGACTTATGTCTTGGGCAAGACTGGAGGGTTTCTTCCATTCTTTCCTACCAGTGCCCATTTGAACGAAGTTAAGCTGATGTAATTTTATTTTATTTAATAAAATCATTTAAGGCCTTGGTCATTTACCAATAAAAGAAAAATTAAAATTACTAGAGAATGAGCCTGTACTATCCTAAAACTACTAAAGAATGTTGTTGCATACATGTATTGGTTAGTAGTGACAATCCATTTGTTTTATATTGAAAAATAATCTATTTGAATATCACTCCTCAATGGACTAAGTAATTGCTATTAAAATCACTTTAGAATCTATGGATCCACAAAATAGTAATCTTAGTATCGACGATATTGAAAACCCATTAAATATATACCAGTGGAACTTAAACATGCTAATATTAAGTCCTTGAAAAGAATTAATTGCTTGTTCTTCCCATGAAAATTTACCCTCAAAATTTATTATTCTATCTGAGAATTAAATTGTAACTAAGAAAAGCCCATTTCAATATAGGAAGTGCTAGGAAATACATTTTAGTAAACAAATTACTTACCTTGGATATGTTGAGACAGAGGTCCAAATGTAGCTGATGGAGCCTTTAAAACCCTGCCTACTTGCTGAGAAAATATCTTATATAACATGCATATGAAGCCACAAACTTTCTGCTTGAGTGATTACCACATCTCAAGGCCTTAATGCTCTAGTGACTCTTTCATAGCATATAATAAAATTCTCGGAATATAATGTGATCATGAAATGTGCATATTATAGTTTAAACATAGAAAATAGAATTTTATATTTTCTTTTTTACCAAATTACCATAATCTATTGTCCATTTATATCTTATTGTTGAGTCTTTTTCATGTTCATCTAGTTTCATAACCATATAGAATACCATGTGACTTATCTTTATGGCCTCCAAGTAAAGAAAAATGAAGAATTGAAATACATACCTAATAACTCTAATGAAGCTCAATCTTACTAATACAAACTATAGAAATCTATTAATCTGAAAGATGCAATACTATGGTTTGGCACATGAGTCAAATTTATATCCATAAAGTAAAGTCTCTACAACAATTATTTTGATACAAGTACAAAGGCATCCAAAAAAATGATTACACAGAAGTTGGAAGAATTCCATCCACTTTTAGAACCAATGAGAAACATATGCATTGATCAAAGATTTTTCTCTACACTAGCCATTAAAGAAATGCTACCAAAACAAGCAATGAAATGCAATCTATGGGTTAGGAAATTTTTAGGTAAAATTATTTAGCAAGTCAAGAAGATGTTGAAGCATGCAAAACTATGTTAGTAGGAGTGAGTTACACATAAAATTAACAATAAAATGTGAAATCCAACTTCTATCAGATCCACATGCTTGTGGTTATCACACTAAAATTGAAGCACCAACATTCTCCCACAACCAAAGTTGCCCTATATTCTCATTGAAACCTTCCTATATATGCATGTAGAGAAAATGTCCATCAACAAAGCATACACATGAATTCTATTCAATTATTTCCATGCATGATACAAAGAGACATAATTTTTAACCATTTCTATTCCTAATTATTCCCTCTATGTTTAAATTAAATCATAAGAATTATTTAAAATTTCTTCATTATATTTAAATCAAGTGGTAATGAAAAATCATTTTAAAATAGTTTACAAAATACTTTCACAATTACTGTCATTTATTTATCTTAAGATCAATCTCATATGGATATGGGGTGTCCTCAGAATTAGAAAGACATATCTTATATACTCACCATCTCTAGTGATAAACTTGATATTAAGCATTGAAGAAATTGTTGATATTAAGTGGAATGAAGAACTATGGAAATAACCTCCAATCAAAATATTATTATTTTTAATTCTAAAAGGCTTCATTTTGAAAGACCGCCTAAATTTTTAATTGCACACACTAATTGGTGTTGGAAATCTCATTGAAAAGCTCATTGTGAAGATCAAAGAGGTAGATTGTTGCAAAGAAAGAAGGTAGAGAACGTTTTCAATCATTGTTTTGTCATTGATGTCAAACTTGCTATTGGTAGGAATGACATTTTCTTATAAGACCCAAGTACTATCACTTAGTTGATTGATGAAGAGGATTTGATCAACAAAGATGTAACAAGAGCACCTAAGGGAAAGGTTGAGTTATGATGTTGTAAAGAAGTGCAAGGATCAGTTAAGACAATGGTTAACTAAATAATGTATTGATAACATACTCAAGGATACAGAGGATGGTCACACTTAGAAACATTGGGGGAAGAAGTTGTAACAAAGTCGATTGCAAAGCCTAAACTGAAATTTTTAGTGGGTACCGAGCAAGTTAGTTGAAACTGAGCAAGTTAGTTGAAGCTGAGCGAATTCCTAGTTGGAGCTGAGTCTCAGAAAATTCTAGTGTGTGTCGAGTGATCCTCAGGTGCCGAGTGAAGATCAAGTGTCAAGCATTAGAAAATTCTAAGTTGGTGTCGAGTGATCTTCAAGTGCCGAGCATTAGGAAAATGCAGAGGGTACCAAGTAACATAGTATGTGTCAAGCACCAGTATTTCAATAGTGCCAGCTGCTACACTATTTCAAATGACAAAGATTCACCTAATCTGAGCCAACATAGTGGTTACATTGAACTTTGTGAATAAGTTGGAAGATAAGGATGATGAGCCAGTGGCACAGAATCTTATGTAAACCATTTTTGGGTGAATTCTAAAGGATTATTCAAGAAGTTTCTAGAGAAAACAAAATATGGGTTAGATGCAATGAATCCTACCTAATTCATACAAACTGAAATTAAAGAATGGAAGAATCGAGTAGGAAAAGGAACTCCAAGACTTCTATTTAAGGAGTCCTAGACCAAGAAGCAAAGAGCTGCTAATATTGTTGTTGTTGAAGAGCCAAATCTACAAAGTGGTTGAAAGGGTGTCAAGAGGAGACATCTTGGAGAAGGAAGAGCACAAAGGCTCTATTTCTACGAGTGGTCATGAAGAGATGATTGACTAGTATATTGAGTATGGAGACTCAAGGAGACAAATCTTGAAAGGAGGGGAGCTATTAAGAGTTGCAGAGATTGAAGGCCAGGAAAGGTTATGAGTTGAGAAGTGATATGAGATCTGCAAGATAAGTTGTATGTTGTAGTCAGGTCAAGATTTTCTAATACTCTCTAGAAATTGTATTAGATCTAAAAATCCTATGGACCTAGGTTGGCCTAACAACTATTTGTAAATCCTTTAACAAGGTGACATTCCAAGTGAATGTTCTAAAATCCTCTAACTAGGCCCACTTCATATAGGGTGGATAAATCCTCTAAAAAGGTCACATTTAACAGTGTGTTGTAAGCTTTTAATAGGGCGGGCCTTTCACCAGGCATCACTTTAGAAGAGTGATAATTGAGTAGCATGTTACTGGTAGTTTTTTCAAAATTGGGTTTCCACATAAATCATTGTTTCATGTGTTGATTTACAGTAACCTGCTGATTAGATAAGTTAAAGCATGGATAAATGAATGGTTGAATGGGTTCACTATACTTAGTGAAAAGTTTGAATAGGACATTTGGACCTTGAATAACTGATTAACCCCCTCCCCCCCCTTCTTAGTTATTCTAAAGCATTTCTACCAATTGGTATCGGAGTCATCTACTAATTTAGTTTCAAGGTACTAGAAGCAGGAAGATCAAGATGTCCAAGAGAGAAGTTCCTAAGCTCAACAAAGACAACTTTGTTGCATGGAAAAGTCTGATGAAATTGCACTTTGGATCAATAGGCGAATCTACACAAACCTCAATTGAAATAGAACATGTAACTCCAACAGGACCTCTGACTGTAGATTATTTGAACAAAAAGGAGCACAACCAAGCAATGTTGGAAATTGCCTCTGCACTTAACTATGCAGAATATGATGACATCAAAGACTATGACACTACATTCAAGATGTGGAAAACCTTATCAGAAATCTATGAAGGAGATCAAAATATCCAGAGAGTAAAAAGAGAAAGCCTAAGAGGAAAGTTTGATGACATGAAAATGGAGGAAGGTGAAAATGTTGCCTAGTATGTTGCAAGAATGAAAGAAGTGGTAAGTATAATAAGAAGTCTAGGTGGTCAATTGGAAGAAGAAACTTGCAATCAGTAAATACTTGAGAACTCTGCTCCTTATCTATGCTATTGGAGTTTCATCCATCCAAAAGCTAAGGTGTGTATAAGGGAACACACTAACCTTTGAATGAATAGTGGGAAGAATTACTATATTTGAGCTATCTAGTTTTGATAACTACAGACCTGATAACCTTGAATCTGCTTTCAAGGCCAAGATGACAATAAAAGACACTAAGAAAGACACATTAAGTAAGAAGAGAAGGAAAGGAAAACATGCATCCGGTGACAACAGCATAGATGAGGAAGATGTGGAATAGTTGGAAGCACTACTGGCTAGGAGATTCCATAGAGGCAAAGGTAAATTCAAAGGTAAGCTCCCTATTATATATTTCAATTGCAATGAAGTTGGTCATATTGCTGCAAGATGTCTGCAAAAGAAGAATTACAAAGAAGGAAACAAGTATAGGAACAAGAAAGAAGATGACAATAAAGATTACAAAGAAAAAGGCAAGAGATCCTACATTTTTGAAAAAAACTCTAATGAGAATGATGATGAAGTAGTCTATGTAGCCATGAAGGATGGATCAAAAAAAGATGAAGATGAAGCAACAATATTAGTTACCTATGTGAACAAGAATGACAAGTGGATGTTCACATCACATGATAGGAGATAAAAGTAAGTTCATTACCTTTACTCAATATGATGGAAATGGTGTTAGATTTGGTAATGATGCCCCATGTCAAATCAAAGTAAAAGGTTCTATTAAGCTCACAAAAAGGATTTCATGTGATAATGCATACTATGTTGAAGGATTGAATTACAAATTTTCGAGTGTATCACAGTTAGGCAATGTAGGTTGCAAAGTTGAATTTGGAAACAAAATTGCCAAGATCTATGACATTAATGGAAATTTGATAGGAAAGGGTGAACAAACCAGGAGTAATCAATTTTATCTTGATATGGGAGATGCAACATGTGTTGTTGTTAGACTTGATGATGTGTGGTTGTGGCATAAAAGACGGTGTCATGTTAAGTTTGATAATCTGAGCAACATCAGCAAAAAGAAGAAGGTCAGAGGGTTGCCCAAGTTGAAGAAACCTAAAAACACAATGTGCAAACAATGTCAACTAGGGAAGATGACTAAGTCTAGTTTCAAAAGAAAAACACACATTTTCAATGAAGTACTAGAGTTAGTCCATACAGACTTATGTGGTCCAATAGAAGTGCAAAGCTACCTAGGAGACAAATACATAATGCTATTTGTAGATGATTATTCTAGGATGATGACTGCTATCTTTTTAAAATAAAAATCTAATGCTTTTCAAATGGTTAAGTGGTATTTGGCCAGAGTTGAGAAAGAAACAGGAAAGAACCTGAAATGCCTAAGGTCAGAAAAAGGAGGTGAGTTTACATTGAAAGAATTTGAAATATTTTGCAATGACAAAGGCATCAAAAGGAAAACATCAACACCAAGAACTCCACCACAGAATGGTGTTGCTAAAAGGATGAATAAGTCAGTGATTGACTATGCTAGAACCTTGATGATGGAGAGAAATGTTGCACTAAAATACTAGAGAGAACTTGTAAGTACTGTAGTCTACACATTGAATAGAGTTCAAGTCAAGAAAGGTACAAATGCATCACCTTTTGAACTATGGTATGGTCACTCACCTAATGTTAAACATTTCAAAGTATTTGGTTATAAATGTTATATTATTAAAGATACTAGAAGTGGAAAGTTTGATGCAAAGAGTGATGAAGGCATATTCCTTAGATATTCCACTAGAAGTAAGATGTACAAGTGTTTGAACACTAACACTAACAAGATTGTGGAGAGTGCAAATATAAATTTTGATGAACATGCAGAAGTTCTAGTTGATGAGTCCAAGCAATCAGAAGATTATAGATCCTTTGTATACTTCTATATTGGAATGATTGTTGAAGACAATGTTGCAAATCAAGTTGGGAATCAACAACAAACTTCAGTATCTATTGAGTCTCAGCCTGTGAATGTCGAGTTGCATTCAGAAGCTGAGTTGCAAAATGTACAAAATACACATTCTGACTCTGAAAATAGTACATTGGAAAGGAATGATGAAGAAGAACAAAATGATTTTGAAGCTGAAGGATCAAATATAGAAAGAAGGATAGAACCAAGATTGGCTAAGTATGTGAGAAGACATCACCCTATAGATCAAATTATTGGTGACAAAGATGCCAGACCAATGACAAGGAATAGACTCAAGAATGAATCATGTCTATTGAGCAAGGTTGAACCTAAAACAATGAAAGATGCACTGCAAGATGATGACTAGTATATAGTCATGGAAGAAGAGATAGATCAGATTGAGAAAAACAAAACATGGTCTCTAGTTCCTAGACCACCTGATAAGAATGTGGATTGGTACCAAATGGGTGTTCAAAAAAAAACTTGATGAACAAGAAAAAAAGCTAGACTAGTTTGCAAAGGCTATGCACAAGAAGAAGGATTAGATTATGGGGAAACATTTGCCCCTATTGCAAGAATAGAAGGAGTAAGAACATTACTTGCATATGCTACATACAAAGGTTTCAAAGTCTACTAAATGGATGTGAAGTCTACTTTTCTGAATGGTATACTAGAAGAAGTCTACATAGAACAACTAGAGAGATTTGTTGATGAAAAGAACAAGGATATGGTATGCAAACTACACAAAACACTTTATGGATTGAGGCAAGCACCTAGAGCATGGTACGAGAGACTACATAAATATCTTGTAAAGATTGGATTTGAGAGAATAGATGACAACAACAACAACTTGTACATCAAAGCGGAAGAAGGTAAAACCATTTTGATATCAAAAATCTTTGTTGATGATATTATATTTAGAGGAAAATATGTTTTATGCAAAGATTCTACTAATCAAATGAAGCATGAATTTGAGATGTCAATATTTGGAGAAATCAAATTCTTTGTTGGATTACAAGTACATCAATTGAACAATGGCATATTTATGACCCAATCTAAATACATCAAGGAAGTACTCAAAACATTTGGGTGAGAAGAATCAAAACCAGTTAGCACACCAATGGCAACAAGTCATAAGCTATCCAAGACTAATGAGTCTGCTGAAGTGAATCTGACATTGTATAGATCAATGATTGGAAAACTGCAATATGTTGTACATAGTAGACCAGACATTACATTAGCTATTGGAATAGTAGCAAGATTTTTTACAAATCCAAGAGAAAATCACTTAATGGCAGTGAAGAGAATACTGAGATACCTGAAAGGAATTGATGGCTTTGGTTTGTACTACAAGAGGAGTAAAAAAATTGAACTAAGAGCCTACACTGATGCAAATTGGGGAGGTAACATTGATGATAGAAAAAGCACCAGTGGAGGAGCACTTTTCTTAGGAAAAATGTTGATTACATGGACTAGCAAAAAGTAAAGCTACACCTCACAGTCCACTGCTGAAGCTAAATATGTGGCAGCTGCTATAAACTGCACCAATATTATATGGATCAAACATTTGCTAGAAGGTATGAAGGAAGAAGTAACTGAGCCTATGATAATTTATTGTGATAATACAAGTGCTATCAATATATCAAAGAATCCTATAATGCATGCTAAAACCAAGCATATTGCAATTAAGTATCACTATGTAAGAGAGTTGGTGGAAGATAAGCAAGTGAAGATGGAATATGTTAGCTCAAAGGAATAGATTGTTGACATTTTCACAAAGGAACTACCTAAAGATTCTTTTGAGTATCTTAGAGCTAAGTTAGGGGTGATACCCCTAGCCAAGGCTACTTGAAGCAAAAGCAAGTATGCCCTGCATCAAATAAGTTGATTGATAAAGACATTACACATTGATGCAGAGGATGTTTACTTTGGGATTCATGCCTAAAGTAGTAGAAGTGTTGAAGCTCCAAACTAGTCACAAGCAAGGTGACAAAGGGAGAAAATTGAATGAACCTACAAAGCTACACTTGCATATTAAAGATGCTAATATGTCTTTGGCATTGTTGTCAAAGAGGGAGAAGATGTTTTAAACTAATCAACGGGAGAAGGATCAAGAAAAGGATAAATAAGGAGAAGTGAAACATAAACTAATCAATAGTATGGGGGAGAAGATGTGAGATACTGATCAAATGAAGATAGAAGCAAAAGTTAATAGAAATAATTAGGGGATTGATCAGAAGAACAGAAAATGAATAATACAAAGGAAGAAAAGACAAAGAACAAGGATACAACAACAAAGAGGGAGAAGCTGAAATAAAGCAATCAAAATAGTAGAAGGAGATATGAAGCTACAATTACTTTTTGGCATTTGACTTACTATTCTAACCTAGTTAGTTTGTGGTAGAATAGTTTAGTCTGATGGTTGATTAATTTGGTTTGCCATCAATGCCAAAGAGGGAGATTGTTGGAAATCTAATTGAAAAGCTCATTGTGAAGATCAAAGAGAGAGACTGTTGCAAAGAAAGAAGGTAGAGAATGTTTTCAATCATTGTTTTGTCATTGATGTCAAACTTGCTATTTGGAGGAATGAAATTTTCTTATAAGATCTAAGTACAATCACTTAGTTGATTGATGAAGAGGATTTGATTAACAAAGGTGTAACAAGAGCACCTAAGGGAAAGGTTGAGTTATGATGTTGTAAAGAAGTGTAAGGATCGGTTAAGGCAATGGTTAAATAAATAATGTATTGATAACATACTCAAGGATACAGAGGATGGTCACACTCAGAAACACTAGGGGAAGAAGTTGTAACAAGGTTGATTGCAAAGCCTAAACTAAAATCTTTAGTGGGTACTGAGCAAGTTAGTTGAAACCGAGAAAGTTAGTTGAAGCCAAGAAAATTCCCAGTTGGAGCCAAGCATCAGAAAATTCTAATGTGTGCTGAGTGATCTTAAGGTTTTGAGCATTAGGAAAAATGCAGAGGGTGCCAAGTAATACAGTATGTGTCGAGCACTAGTTTTTCAATAGTGTTGAGCTGCTGCATTATTTCAAATGACGAAGATTCATCTGATTTTAGTCGACATAGTGGTTACATTAAACTTTGTGAATAAGTTAGAAGATAAGGATGATGAGTTGGTGGCACAGAATCTTATGTAAACTATTTTTGGGTGAATTCTAAAGGATTATTCAAGAAGTTTCTAGAGGAAATAGAATATGGGTTAGATGCAATGAATCCTACCTGATCCATACGAATTGAAATTAAATAATGGAAGAATCGAGCAGGAAAAGGAACTCCAAGACTTCTATTTAAGGAGTCACAAACCAAGAAGCAAAGAGCTACTAATACTATTGCTGTTGATGAGCCAAATCTGCGAAGTGGTTGAAAGGGTGTCAAGGGGAGACATCTAGGAGAAGGAAGAGCACAGAGGCTCTACTTCTACGAGTGGTCATGAAGAGATGATTGCACTGGTATATTGAGTATGGAGACTCAAGGAGATAAAGCTTGAAAGGAGGGCAAGCTATTAAGAGTTGCAGAGATTGAAGGCCAAGCGAGGATATGAGCTAAGAAGTGATCTGAGATCTGCAAGATAAGTTGTATGTTGTTGTCAGGTCAAGATTTTCTAATGCTCTCTAGCAATTGTATTAAATCTGAAAATCCTATGGACTTAGGTTGGCCTAACAGCTATTTGTAAATCCTTTAACAGGGTGACATTCCAAGTGAATGTTCTAAAGTCCTCTAACTAGGCCCACTTCTAACAGGGTGGATAAATCCTCTAACAAGGTCACATTTAATAATGTGTTGTAAGCCTTTAATAGGGTAGGCCTTTCAACTTCAGAAGAGTGAGAATTGGGTAGCATATTACTGGTGGTTTTTCCCAAACTGGATTTCCACATAAATCACTATGTCATGTGTTGATTTTTTATGTGTTATGCTTGCATGTTGATTTATAGTAACTTATTGATTAGATAAGTTAAAAGATGGATGAATGAATGGTTGAATGGGTTCACTGTACTTAGTGAAAAGTTTGAATAGGACATTTGGACCTTGAATAACTGAATAACCCCCCCCCCCCCCCCCCGCAGTTATTCTAAAGCATTTCTAACAATTGGATGGTTATGTCCACAACATTTGAAAAACAAACACTCTATGCATTATCCATTAATGCATGTCGATAAACTATTGTAAAATTCCCTTACAACTAACAAGAATAGTAATGAAGGCAATATAAGTTAAATTTTGTACTTTTGAATTATATTTTCTTGAATGAAATATTGTGGTATTGGGTGTTAGTTCAAACCTCTTACAAATTATAGTTGTAAATCAATTATTTAAATTATTAAAAATATTTATCTCAATAAAATTGTTATATAGAAACTATAAAAAATTGGGCAATACATTGTTTAGGAAAATATGCATATTTTACTAAATTTTTGTATGAAAGTCATAAATGATTACTCGATTTCAATGATTTCTCTATAAAAATAAAAATTCTAATACACTTAACATACAAAAGCAAATTTTACATGAGAAAATTGGTATTAACTTATATTTACCTTTCACATATATTTCTCTTTCTTTAACTCTCTCCACCTCTCCTCTCATTCCTTATTTCCATTTTCATCTATATGTCATTCTCTATATCTTTATTAATATCTCTCCAACTTCACCCTCTCTCTGTAGATATCACCCCCTCACTTTTTATATCTCTAACACCTATATCACTCTCATTTGAAAAAACTATATGTCCTTCTCCCTACCCTCTTAAATATCCTATATCTTCACCTTGCCATTTCTCTATCTCATCATTTCTACCTTGCTATTAACAATACAATATTAAGAGTGTAGCCTTTGGAAACACAATTCTTGAATCAAATTCATAAATTAAACTTATGTTCTTCATTACATTTTGGCTAAATGGTTTAAGGGTTCACAAATGCAGTAATAGATTGCATATTCTTACTCTAGCAAAAAAGGAAAGAACTTTAATTCTTGTGTCCCTTGTTTATCTTTGATATTTTCTAAATCTTTAGTTCTATCTTTTTTACTATAGCAAGAATGGAGTTGTAAAATTTTCTAGACCACATTATTTCTATATAAGACTCATTTTGTGTGTTCCATTAGATGTATTATGCTCTCGTGTATTATGCTTCTTGATATATCTTTTTGTTTGTCAGACTCTCTTTGGATGACCCTTGTTTCTTTATTAGTGCATGGCTACAATTGTACCAACCCTATCATGACAATACTCTATTTGTGTCATCATTTATCTATATGTTATATGCATGTTATATTGTAGATGTGATTTTGTAATAAATATGATTTTGGTATGTCCATGTGTTGTTTCATGTCTTGTGGTCATTTCTTCTAACTTGCCTATGTTTGGGGCAATTTCACCGTGTGCTTCTCTTTTGGATGTATACATACCAACTTAATTGTTGTGCTTCCAATAATAAATACACAATCACTTTAATGTGAAGGCATGGACTATTTTGTATTTTACACTTTGTGCAAACATGCCACAAGAATTTTTATTACAATTTACCACAACATAATATTTTCTAGTGTCATTACGACACCCATTTTGCAGTCTCATGTCAATTCTTTTCTTCTTACATGTTTCACAACATCTAGTTTGTAATCACTTTTTTCACATTATCTAAAAAAATTTAAAAATTCTTTATAATCTTTAGCAAGATCAACAAGACTTTACTACACATGTTTGACTCTAGGCAATCAACCCTTACTAGACCTAGATGCCATGCCTCTTCTCTTCTGTCTTTTGTAAGTAGCCCTTAGTAAACCTAAATTCTACAACCTTCTTTCTTCTTGCATTCTCCCCATGTGTTTGACCTATGGTTATTATTTTACTTCTTTTTTCCTGCTATTTTAATTAATCTCAATCTATTTTATATTTATTTAAATTAAATTTTAAAGATATTGAAATTGTAATAAGATTTGAAGTTATAAATAATTTTTTGAATCTTAGATTTTTCAACTTAACGATATTATGTAGTGATATATTATAATATTAGATTATATATTAATATATGTTATATATTTAAAATATAATTTTAATCATTGATCAATGTTATACATTTACCCTTTTTTATCTATTTCTCCCTACCTTCCAAATAAACACTTCAACAAATATTAGCGTGTAACTTACAATCTTATGTATTTTCATTCTCTAGATAATAGATCTTGAGTGTGATACCAACTTATATATGTATTATATTGATTCTTTACAAATAATAATAATGCTGAAATTTCTTCATTATATAATTTAAATTTCGAAGGAAATTCGTAACGCAATTGTGTGCCCGCTAAAACAGACTGACATGGTGTAAGGACCGCTGGTTTGATATGAGGCTGTTATTCTGAAACTATTGAAAGATGCTATTAGTGGGCCCCTCGTGCAGTTCAATTTACTCCAGCTTTGAATAGACCTCAAAGAGCTTTTGAATGTAAACCGTATTTCATCCGTTTGGGCCTACGCTGTAAACATGGGCCTTCACCCCGCTAGCCGGGAAAAAAGGCAGACGCGGACCCCACATCAATTTCCAGCCATGTCTATCATATGCCCATTCAAATGCATGATACGTTCCGATGGATACGAAAGAACAAAGAAAAAAGCACATCCATAGTCATACATGATGGGGTTGCGTAAGAGCTACATTTACCCAATCCGCTCTCTTTCCATCCGCCAGTATATCATCCAACGCTTTCCTTGATATTTTCATTACCCGCTGCTCCGCTTACACGAGTTTCACGTTGGTCCCGGCGATGAGAGTTTGATCCCCATTCTTTGCTGGGTACTCGGCTTCACGATAACGTGAGTATGTTGCAATTTTCTCAGCGGACTTCTGTTAAATTATTTGCACTTCGGTTTTTCGCCAAATGTCTTTTATTTCTCTGGCTGAGTAGTGTTCTTTCGCGAAAAAGGGTTTCTGCAGTTTAGAAGTATTGTTTCGGGCCATGAATTTTCTTCCGCTCTTTTCTGTGCATATTCTTTGCTGAGGACTTTTGTTTTGGAGATTATAACAGTTTGTAACGTGATGAATTGTACTGATTGGATTTTTTGTTGGTATTTTCAGTGGTTTGACAGTGGAACGGCTGCAAAGCACGACTGCTACAGTTTTTTCAATGAAAATGGCACTGTAGCCCTCTGACTGGAAAATTTAGGGAAGAAAAGCGTGAGGACAAGAAATTGCTGACTGTGTAACAATGGAAACTCTGACCAGCGCGGAAGCCTGTGCAATAGTAAATGCTTCCAAACTTTCCATTCTGAGTCAGAAAACTGGTCAGCCTTCACATTCATTCAGAAAATTCAGTCATCAACTCAACGCCGGATCCGGGATTCTCGATGATAAAGGTGCTGAATGCCAAGGTTTCTCCATTCGGTAAGTTTGTTTCCTCGGCTTTACAGCTATATTTTCTTTTCTTTTTCATTTATGCAGATGGTGAGGCTATAAGGGCATATATTTTGCAGTGAATATGTTGGGAAAATGAGGAGCGTGAACATCAGGAAATGTTGGCCATTTTCGGATGGTTTGCTAGAAGATGGATTAATCAGAGGGGGAGATAAACTGCTTCCGCCTATTCACAGGCCTTGTAACAAATCGTGCGCCTGGCAAAATTGCGCCGGAGAAGAAAGGGAGCTTGAGACCTCGGTTCACAAATCGCAGCTTCATGATGATCCGCCGGAAAATAATTTGGGCACGGCCGACGGAACAATAGATCCCCAAATGACTATCTGTTTAAGTCCATGTTCTGAAGCGGACCTCAACATTTCTAAGGATCTGGAAGAGCAAATACGAAAACTGAGAACAGTTCAAATTTCAGGACAGGACGAGAGCGGTACTAAAGATGAAGATAGTAAACAGATAACAGAAGCTAAACATGCCGGATCGGATGTGGACCGGTACCGTCAGTGTTCATTTGGACTACAGTTTTCCAGATCAGAGTCTTGGAGTATTGAAACCCTAGATCGTACTTATCAGTCTCCTGCAGAAAGGAAGCCGACAGGAGCGCATACGAAACAACCGCCCGAGTCTAAGGAAACGGCCACCGGAAACCGGGACGGAAAACTGGATACCGCTCTGTGTAAATTAGATTCCATCGAAGAAAGTCCCGGTCGAAGTTGCAGATTTGATTTGACGGAAAGCGATTGCCAGCTATTTATGGATGTAGGTAACCGTCAGGAAACGGAAAAGGGCGAAGAAGTAGCGGGCGACCAGGTACTCGGAGGATCCGTGTCGAAGCAATCCGAGAGAAGCAAGATTGAAAATCTGAATTCTCAAGCAATTAAAATGGAGTCCGTCACGCAAAGAATTTCTGACACTGGCAACGACGAAGTTTCTGCAGTCAAAATCTGTCCCGTTTGCAAGACATTCAGTTCAGCCACAGTAACAGCTGTGAACGCTCATATTGACGATTGCCTTGCCCAGGCATCT
Source organism: Cupressus sempervirens (assembly GCA_028749045.1). Classification (NCBI taxonomy): domain Eukaryota; kingdom Viridiplantae; phylum Streptophyta; class Pinopsida; order Cupressales; family Cupressaceae; genus Cupressus; species Cupressus sempervirens. The sequence continues at coordinate 751,829,904 of CM053785.1, read as the reverse complement.
CAGGCAGAGAAGAGGCGAAGCAAAATGCAAAATCACAGGCCGAGGAAACAGAAGAAGCGGTCAATTGCTGATATCTGTGCTGCTGCAACAAAACACAGTCATTTAAGTGACTTCCAAAAGTTGGAGAGGATAGAATCAGATATAGCTTCGACCGCACCTAATTGCAAGCTAAATCAAACTATTGGAAAGGTACAAATAGGTTTAACAAGTCCTGCTTGTGATGACTTGCCAAGTTTCAAGTGCAAGCGGAAGAGGGCAAATCGGGGTAATTCACTTGCTGGGCACGGAATATCCGGAAATGGAGGTGGAGCAGCTGGATCATTGGACACGAAAAGAAAACTTCCACGTCTTGGTATGATACCGATTATTTCGAAAGGACTTGAGGTATGTAGCAAATCTTTTCCATACACCTGTCGCTTTGTTCTTTTCATGTGCTATCTCTGAGACTTTCGTTACTGTTTCCTCAGCTTTGTGCTAAATTACCATTCGCGAACTTTCTCTTTTTCTATGGATTTCTTTTGAACGGAAACTGCAAATTCGCTTCTTATAACATAGTTCCACAATCCCTCATCAACATAGGTATCGCGGCCTAGGTGAAACATTCTAATTTCGTATGGTATTGCCTTGAGGGTCTTATGGTTCTAAACAAATTAATTTAGGCTACATAGCCATAGTTAATGATTGAATCCAGGCCACATTACCTGATAAGTAAACATGTTGAATGGCAACCCATGAATTGTAGTAGTAAATACTCCAATCTATACCGTTTCGATCAGGTCTGTAGCTGTGGATCAAGGTTGAATATCAACTAAATGAAAACTGCTTTTCCTGCACACAACATTTTAGAGAGATTTTGTAAGACAATGTATCTACTTGCCATCTTTAAACATCATATGCCAAGGAAGAAATTAAGTTTGGAAAATTAGTCAATTTTGATTATTTAATACTTGTAATTTAAAAATCAAGCTTTAGTATGATGTTTAAACCATTTAATATCGACTATTTATCCACAGAGTACGGTTTTGAAACAAAAAAGACATCATAACGAACAATTGACTAATTACAATTTTGAACACTAAATCCACGAAAATGCCATTTTATCTCTCTGTTACTGGATAAATACAACCGATCGGCTTTGTTTGACGCGTTTTAGCTCACGTTTATAAAACTACCTAATCCATTTTATCGTCCGCATTCTTTCAACTGTATCGAGCATTGATAGTTTTAACAAACGAATATGGCTATAAAGTGGCGAACCATTGTTTCCAATATCAACAAAAACATATAGTTTAAATTATGTTATGATGTGACCATAGCTATTCCATGCTTTTACGCAGGTATACACTTTCAACCCAATCCCGGGCTCCTAAAACGCTATATGTACAACAGTTGGGTTCGACCTACAAAATTTTCCATCGTGCTTATACCCAAAATTACAGTAATTTAAATAATCTCATCTCTCTATATGGTTGATTGGGAGAAATTATTTCAATAGCACCCAAGCTTTCCATGCAGTTTTAAGTAAAGCATTGATATACCTCGAATTTATCCTTTGCCCATATACCATCAGTACGACAGTCTTTAAGGTCTAAAGGTAAAATGTAGAAAATGCTTTATGAAGGGTTTGAATTTCTGGAGTTATAGTGCCAGCATTTTTGTTCCGCTGCAATTTTCTGCTCTTTCAGAAAGTTATGTTTGAGCTTAATGATATCCTCCAAATTTACAATTATAAGATTTCGAAGAGGAAATAAAGTAAATCAATGCTCTCAACCAATCGAACACTACAATTAATTGATAGCATAAGCGGAAGAGAATTAAAATCTCATGAATTGTTACACACATTTATGCTTCATCAAACGGCATATTTTTGTTTTCAGTAGATTGCCTACCAAGTCGATTAACTCCACTACTACTACTTCAATAACATTATTAGCGCAAATCAATTCTATTACTAGTTCATTAACATCATTATGAAAGATTTCATTAAACTGAAGTTAGAAATTGTCAATGGTCTTTGGTCTATATCTGAAGTTGGAAGGTTCTTAAAGAATCTATCAGAATTCAAATCTGACTGAGTGCCTGACTTCCATATCAGATAGATTTTAAAGAAATTAAAAAATAATAAATAAATAAATGTATGATACATATTTAGTTTATTTAACTATTCAAATTTCAATTACGAATGATAATAGCATATAATAAATAAATATTTATATAACATATAGTTTTGAGGAACGAATTTTAAAATATTTCTAACTCACAATTAGTAAAAATATTGGAAATTCAATATGTAGAATTTTTTCCTTTACATTTTAAATCTTTTTAAAAATGAAATTCACTTAAGACCATTTTTCAATCAACTACTTATACTATATGATAATTTTTAAAATAATATGATTTAACAAGATTGTCAATTGTTTTAAATTGATTAAAATATTTTAAATAAATGAATATATTTAACAATGCTAAATATTAGTATTTATTTGCACTTGTTTCTAATTCTTACTAAAATTAAATACATTGTTCTAAACAAAATTTAAATTTCACCTATACTAGAAATGTCATAGTGAAAAATAGCTATAAAAAGTTTTTAACTATTACCGAATGAGTCTACAATCATACATAGTTAAACAAAATAAAAGAGAATATCTGTAGAACTTGTATGACTAATTTTATTGATAGTATATAATTATATTATATATAATAATATTAAAAGATTAAAAATTTATAAGAAATTTTAAAAGACAAGATGTATATAACCATCCATATTTATATATCTACATATACATATAGAATGTCACCAAATCTTATTTATAACATTTCCTCACTCTCATAAATAATACAACACTAGCAAAATAAAATTAGTAAAATAATATTGAAATCCACATTACATAATATTTGTTTGTGTTAAGTCCTAGCTAGTCAATAGTCTACAAACATTATATCTTTATATCTTATTCTCTTTAATTTAAATTGAACTTTTTTGCAATTAACATTCCTTAATACATAAAGAATATTTTTTAGGCTTCAATAAATATTTATATATGAATATAAGTTTCTATAATTTATGGGGATCGATGCCAAAATAATTTATTCACAATTCCATTAAAACAAATCTACTATGCATGTCACAACTCTTCTTCTTAACAATCTCTTAAATGTCGTTCCCTAGACCTATGTTTTTAGATTGACTTTTTTAGCATTTGTTTGCCTACAATCATACTTTCCCAATTTCAAGATTTTAGATTTTATTATTTTCTATTTTGACAATCTTGATTTTATTTAAAATTTTAAAAACATTTGAAAATCTCAATAATCTATTATTTCATGAGGGACTTGAGTTCTATAGAGCTCTTCTTTTAAATGAACCAATCACTTTTTACACAAAATTATCTCCTCATAAGTAGGAGATATTTTTCTACAACAAGTTAAATTGTTGCTATCAAGATCTAACGTAGTTTTTGAGTCAAACTCATTGAACCATATTTCATGAGTAGTGCTTCACACAAACCCATCTCTCATGAGAATGAATGGAACACTTGGCACTCATTCAATCTAGGTGATGCTCATAGTGGTGAAACGGCGAGACTACTTGGGAGGTTGCCCATCCTAGTACTACTTGAATTTGAGCACACTTAACTATAGAGTTTTCTCCATGGTTGAACCTGCTCTACTTGAAACTCCATTGACAAAACCAGCACCAAGTGTTGTGCCTTATGAACCATTCATTAGAATGCCCCTTAAGCTCATCAATTGTTAAGTTGGAGAAATTTTTCCGCATAGCTGCTGAGTGTTTCATTCATTCTCATGTGAAATAGGTTGGCTTAGAGTAAACAACTAGTCATAAAATATAGATCAATGAATTTAACTAAAAAAAACAGCACTTAATTCTGATAGCAAAATTATCACCATTACAATAAAATGTTTTTAATAGCCAGTTTACGCATGTTATAATATCATTTAGGCGCTTAATAGTCTAGCCTTCCTTAAATCATGCAGAGCCTATCCGAAACCCTAAAACAAAGAACACATAAAAGCGTGGTCATTACCGCGTCAACCCATCCGTAAATTAAGGAGGAATGGAATCATTGGCGGACCCGATAACTTCTCCGCCGCATTTAGTACTTGAAGAATTATTTTATGCGATCCCTTAAAGTGATCAAGCTTCTGGACAATGTAACAACAACAGAATATTGTCAGGCGTGCCAGGCTGTCAAAAGTGTTCACATGTATGTGGATAGGCAATAGCCATGCGCGCAATTATGTTATATGAGTGAGATTTATATTCCACTCTATTTGGTTTATAATACGTTTCGAGATTTCAGACCATGAATAGCCAACTATGGTTTACGAACGCGTCTGAAATTGGAAGGAAAGGAAAAATAACCTGCAGATTAGATAGGATGAATATTTGCACTACACTTAGACAAGGTTTTACGGATTGTACTAAATCAAACCAAGTCTGTAAAAGAAACCGCAATAAAATCGCGTTCGTACGTTTGAAATGACAGGGAGAGGACAGCTGTAATTTTCGGACGTCTTTGACAACGGTATTTTATTCGGCAGTAAGAATTAATCTTTATCATTAAATTATCCGCACTCATAATCACGCGTTTTGTTTAATAAACATAACCCTAAAATCGTGCGACCGTAATCGACATTCATTTGTGCTCATGTCTCTCTCAAAACAATAAAATTATAGGCCCCATTCACACAATAAGAGTAAACAATTATGTATAATGGCATTGGCAAGAAGAAATGGATTAATACAATGGCGTAATGATTACGTTATTTATGCTGGGAAGGAAGTTTCCTTTATTTCAATTCAACGCGATGTGGGCCAGGCGGCTCTAGTGGGACTAGGAAATCTTGCACGGTCTGGATTGTGCCTTGAAATGTACGCCAACCTTTGTCTTCGCATTTATATTGTTAAATACTTTATTTAGCCTTTTCTTCTCTCGATCTGATTCCTACGACCCGCCCGTCGATTTCATTTTATTGGAAATTTGCTCGGCACCACAGCAGATCAAATTAAGCGGACTCAAAATCAAGTAAATACTATAAAGTAACGCTATTAAACTGCCATTTCATATTTGACAGCGTTTCCTTGGTCAGTCGTCTGACATATGGATCTATTAACATGACATTGGTAGAATGCTTAACTGCCTCCAATTATCATTGATTGTTTGTTTGTAAATTACGATCTTTTGTACCCCAATAGAAAACAACTTTATTAAACGTAATATAAACTTTCTAATGATTTTTCGCAGGCCCAATGGCCCGTTTATCTTTTTGAAGGGTAATTGCGTTAGGGTGTCTATTCACAATCCATTGTCGACTGTTATCGCATGACAATTACGAGAGACATTTCAATCTGATACGATTAATACGCTTTGTATTCTTAGTCGAGGAGGGGATATTCTCTTGACATTTACGAGAAACAATGATCTCCGTCCAGTTATTGTTTCTATGAATAAGTGGGTTGGCGTTCTATTAAATAGAAAATGGAATTCAAAACAGAACTAGAAACAAATAGATAGCGAGAGTCAAACGGGACAAAGCCTAGGGAAAAACATAAAAACTTCATATTACGGGAACTGTATTATAGTTGTCTTGAATGTTATTGCCTCACTTTTTTTCAGCGCGTACTTAACGTCGTTTTAATTATAATAATAATGATGATGACGAAGAATCTATCTGGATTGTCGTTCATTATAACAAAGTATTCCAAACAAAAGCCTTCTCAAGATAGGATGTTAGTTTTAGTCTAACATAGGCTGTAATCTATTGTTCTCCAGCTTGATTGTTTGGTTGGTTTCTCCATATTTTTGTTTCCTTGACTTGTTTTCTTCACTTTTTAACTTTCGATGGCTTATGTTAGGTTTGTAATGAATTGCTATCCTTCCCCATTTATTTTTTTATAAAATGACTAGATAATTCCCCCATATCCTCCATTTCACTGGGAGATTCAGACATCAATAAATCAATAATCCTATCCGCATTTCGATAAGAACACAAGTGTTCTACACGTGTCCATGCTAAGGCCCCTTCGCCTATTATTGTAGGGGCCCTCACTCTAACCCTCTGGCGACGTACTGTATCCTAGCCATAATTAGATTTAATAACTCTATCTAATTATAATTTATATCTCAAGCACTAAAATTACAGACGAGTGTGATACTCTTGACCACTATAATAGGTTTGGACATGAAATACTTTCACTCAAAAATATTTGGAGACCTACATAATACAAAGTTTTAAGTAAAAATCTTTCACTAGAAACTACTAAATATATAATTAAATTAAAAAATATAATGTTTTATTTGAATTTCTTAATGAGAAATGAATTTTAGTCAAAATAATTTAGTCTGGAACTATCTACGTGATAATTTAAATGATATCTTAATACCTTGGAAGGACATATATATTTTCAATATCAACTTAAAGTTTCAATTACCATTATTATTCTCTTCAAAAAATTAAAATACACTTAGGGCCCATTTGGCAAGGGAATACAAGTGGAACAGGCATATGTATATTCTTAAGATTTTGAATTCTCGGTTTGGATGCACCAAATTCGAATTGGAATAGGAATAAAACTGGAATACAT